>MU226698.1:960160-970504 GCA_018584345.1 Thuja plicata
ATTCCATGGCAGCAACTCTCATGGGCACATAATAAGGAAAAATATGGGGTGGGTGAATACACCCAAATACTCTGAATATGGTGAAATTCTCCTCTAAGTAGAAGTCACCCCAGTTGTGGTTTCCAGGCCAATTCTCTAGATACTCACAAGTCCTAAGCAATTGTATAAACTTTAAGGTAATTTTGGTCCTGCTTATTCCCAGACTTTTTATTATTGGATATACTATCCAATTTTGGGACACACAGAAATCACAATCTCTGGAAGTATAATTCCAAACCCTAACCCAGAACTAGATAGGATTTGGTTGTGCTTGAAAGAATCTTTGAGGGGATAAATTGTTGGGGTCCATGATTGCAAATTTATAATATAAGAGAAGGTGCATCAGAACTGAATAGTACAAGAATTTTGGTTCCTTCTCCTTGAGATTTTTCAATTTCTTCTGTGTTGCAATAAAACCCTCGTGTATCTCATCAATTATATGTTGAATATAATCATAGATTGTGCTTGAATGCACCTCCTGCATGTCTAAAACCATCATTAAAATACCATGACCTATTCTTTCTGCGTCTCCATCTATTCCCAGTAATCTGCAAAGGGCATAGGCATTGTATTTGATATAAAAATGTAGGTCCTTGTAATAATAAGGATAGGGTTCAGCCTTAGGACCTACATGATCTCTTAATTATTTTGGAATGTGCTTCTTCAACAAGCTCCTCGCCACACCAGGCTTAGCACTATACCTCTTTTCTTGCTTCTTCATGTCAATTTTAGTAGACATGGTGCTGAATAGACCAAATGCTTGCATGGAAGAATTCCTATTCAGTATCAGCAAAGTAGTGCCATCATCCCTTTTGATGGTCTTTGTAAGGGCATCATAATGGTTTGCCAGGTCCAGAAATAGGTCAACATCTAGAAACACATCAGGCACTAATAACCTACCCAGACCAGATATCCAAGGGTTTGAAATTGGGATAGGCTTATCAGAATTTTTATAAAAGTATAAAAAATGAGAGTAACCTGTTGTGCTTGGGGTTGCAGCATCTTTGATGTCCATGAAGTCATCTTTGAACACACCTGCATCAATCTTCCTATTTTGTGTTGAACCTGGCAACAACTGGAGAAATTTATCAGAGTAGCTAGGTTTTCCTTTTTGTTCTTCTCCACTGCCTCCACTGGTTGAAGCAACGCTCATAGCTCTACTCATCTTGGTAACAGCTTGAAATTCCTTGCTTGAAACAATATTGAAAAAAATCTAATCTTCAATATCAGCTATCTGTCCTGAGCACAATTCTCTGCAACTTTAGAAATTTCTGATCACTTTGGATACACTGCAACTGCTCAAAATATAACCTTTCACTGAAAAATAAGCAACTTAGCTCTGAAATCTGAAAACTTGGTGAACAAGAATGAATGCACTATCATCTATTTATAGCCATATGATTCAGGGTACATAGCTCATAATTCGGAAACATCAGTTCTGCCATTAAGTTGCCATGCCGTGAACTTTTGAAGAACCTAGCTGTAGTTGCATGAAGTTGACAGGAGATCAAAATTTTAAATATGAATCCTTGGCGCAATCATAAACCATTTAAGACAGATGACATGTCATCTTCTGACTCATTCTCTGTCATACATCTCAGCTACCTTTTGTGCACAGTAATCAAAATTCTATCCTCTGATTGGTTGCCGAGAGATCCGTTCTGTCATGTCATCCACTTGCCGCCACATTTTAGATCTCGTGATCTGGTGACCTCGCGACTGTATTAAGTCTCTTTGTCGTGAGAACTTTTCCTTAACCATGGTTTGATCTCCAGACTTGGCGACAAGCCGTTGTTTTTAACCTTTCACAGTTATCACCTTGGTCGCTCAGTCACAGCACTTAGCATTCCATATTCATATTTTGCACGAATGAGCGATTATGTCTAACCTCAACTCGGTTGCCTGATCGCGAGCTACTTTTCTCTTATCATGATTTTCTTACAACTTTGCGAAGCCTTTGATTAATTCCTTTGTCGCTAGGTCGCAGAGCCACAACTCACCTTTCACCAGACATCATGACTGCGCGAGTTACTTCTTTGAGTCATTGTATTCGCCGAGTCGCACACAAAACTCAGCTTGGCATAAACAGCTCGCGAGTGCACGATTTACCTTTTACCTCTAGCTCGTTGCATAGTCGGGAGATAATTTTAACTTTACCTCACCTATAGCACATGTCATTTCTCTATTTAAAGCGACTTTGCGACATACCTTAATCGCCAAGTTGGGAGGACCTTTTCCCTGGGACACTTTTCTGTCCAGACTTCGTGACTGCTGTTGGATCATCTACTTCTTTCATCGGATGGTTGTCTTTTAATCGTTGATCAATTGGGTATACCCTTAATTTATCTGGAGACTTTGCGACTAAAGGCAAAAATACCTTAGTCTCATAATTTCTTGATTCATTTCTCCTTTCTGGCGACTGCCCAACAACCACTTACCTTATGACAGATGTCATTTGTTCTTTTGTCCACTTAATGCATACTAAAGAGCTGAGTCATTTCCCTGTTCTGGGGACTTCCCGACTGAGGGAAATTGCTAACATCAAACAGTTAGTCGCAGAATTGGGACTATTATCTCTTAATGGCCATTTGATCTCGAGACCACGCAACTAAAGAAAAACTTAATTGTGAACCTTAGGCTGATCTGGCGACAACACGACATGAAGTAAATCACGAAGTCAGAGAACATTTGTCATAACTGCTGATTTCTCTTGCGATCACCCGACTAACATTGGGTCCCATTTTTCATAAATCTTACAACAAGGATATCCCGCGACTACCCGACTAATAAGATATCTCTAAGTCTCAAAATGACCAAGGAATATTTAGTTTCATAACGAGACTACGTGACATAAAGGAAAAATAAAGTCGGGAGAGCATTTGGAATATTCATCCTGCGCAACGCGATGAAGAGACTTAAGTTAAAGCATATGCCTTAAGTGATTTGAAAAAGGTAACGATGAAACATAAGACATGAACAAGGGTTTCAATGCATCGTTTAACACTGGGATAATTAGGGTTTTCAGGGTTTTAGCAATTTTAGCAAGGTTCATACATGAAAACCCTAAAAATTTTCAGAGGGCAAGACAAGGAACAAGGTGAAGCAGCAAAAACAGGAAATACAACCAACACAATGAAAGAAGAATTAGATCAGATAATCAAATATGATACATGTGAATTAATCCCTATACCCAGTGACAAAAATGTGATTGGAACAAAGTTGGTATTAAGAAACAAGATGAATGAAGATGATACAGTAGTTAGAAACAAAGAAAGATTGGTATGCAAGGGATATGCGCAGAGAGAAGGAATAGACTACACTAATACATTTGCCCCTGTGAGAAGACTGGAAGCCATACAATTGTTCTTGGCATGTGCAATAGTCAAAGACTTTAAAGTTTATCAAATGGATGTAAAATTAGCTTTTCTGAATGGTGATTTGAATGAAGAAGTCTACATTGAACAGCTTGAAGGATTTAGTCTTTCAGATGAACCATACATGGTATGCAAATTAAAGAAAACACTCTATGGTCTTAAACAGGCCCCAAGAGCTTGGTATGAGAGTGTTGATGGTTATCTTACCAAGATTAGATTCAAGAAAGGAGCAGAAAATTATAACCTATTCACAAGAGAAACACCTGATGGAGTATTGTTAGTTGTATATTTGTTGATGAAATTATCTTTGGGGGTAATGATAAGCTCAGTAAAGAATTTGCAAAATAAATGGAGAATGAATTTGAAATGAGTATGATTGGTCCATAAAATACTTTTTGGGACTTAATGTAAAGCAAACAGATAAAGGTATATTCATCAATCAGTCTAAATATGTGAAGGAAATATTGAAGACCTTTCAGATGGATGATTGTAAGCCAATATGCACTCCCATGATAACAGGAAGTAAGCTTTCAAAAGATGATGACTCCACAACAATTGATAAGACATTGTACAAATCTATGATTGGTAAACTCATTTAGCTAACTCAATCTAGACCTAAAATATCTAATGCAGTTGGCATTGTTGGAATATTTATACCTAAACCCAAGCAAAGTCACCTAATGGCAGTCAAAAGGATATTCAGATATCTAAAGGGAACTATAGACTATGGTTTATGGTATCCTAAATCAGAGAATGTAAAACTTCATGTGTATACAGATGTAGATTGGGCAGGTTGTATTGATGACAAAAGGAGCACTTTAGGAGGAGCAGTATTCCTTGGAGACAGGTTGGTTTCTTGGATAAGCAAGAAGCAGAACTGTATTTCTCAGTCAATAGCAGAAGTTGAATATGTTGCAGCAGCACTGAATTGTTCAACTATGTTTTTGATCAAGCAGATGGTTAAAGACTTTGGCATTCAGGTTGATTATCCTATTGTTATTCATTGTGATAATACTATCACTATCAACATGTCTAAGAACCCTATGATGCATGCAAAGACAAAACACATAGAGATCAAGTACCATTTCTTAAGAGAAAAATTTGCAGACAAAGAAGTAAAATTGGACTATGTGAGCACCAAAGAATAGTTGGCAAATATTTTCACAAAGCCCTTATCAAAAGATACTTTTGAGCATCTCAGGGAGAAGTTGGGAGTAATTCCCTCTCCTAAGTCTATTTAGAGGAAGCAGCAAAGATATCAGTCATTAAGTGACTGATGAATGGTCGACTACTCTACTTCTGGAGTAGTACCTATGCCTAAAGGACTATGGTGCCCTTTGCCATTGATGTCAAAGGGGGAGTATATAGTAAGGAGGAGTATGTACTAAAAGGGAGCATATACTTTGGGGGAGTATATACATAGAACAAAATATAGACAGAGGAACTACAGTAGTTTAGAGAAATCTTTGATGAAGATATTGAGAAGATTGTAAAAGAAAGAGGACACCATGAACATAGGATGTTTTTGATATCATATGTTTCCATCAATGTCAAAGTGGGAGATTGTTGGAGATTTGATTCTGAGAGTTGATTGTTTGTATGTTTCTCATTGATGACAACATATAATACATAGTAGTAATTCTATATGAACTTATCTAAATGATGACATGAAGAATTGTGAGGATAGATCCATGTTGTTGACATGTTTTTTATGTTATGTTAATACACGCAGACCCAAATATGATGTTTCAGTAAAGTTATGCAATTTGGTTGTTGGCAGTTATAGTTCTGGAAGTGTAACTATTTAGGACCAATGTATATAAGATATTTCATGAGTTGTGCCTATCTTCAAGATATATGTGTGTATATTCATGGTTAGTTATGAGTTAACTATATTTTATTAAATGCACTTATCATATTACATGAAGATCATGTTGTTTGAGTTGATTTGGTGAAGCTGACTCAGTGAAGCATCGCGTCTGTTCAACATTGACTTATGTGGACTTAATATTGTTTGCATGCTTAGTTAAGCTGAATAAGATATTGATGAAATGTTTCTAAGAGCTGACATGACCTTCTAATTTGGAGAAGATACTTATAGTAGTTCAATTGTGATACGCTACATGTGAATGATACGAAAAAGTTAAGAAAGATGTACAGAGAAGATTATCAGAGTTGGTTTATTGATCAAGAGTCTATGTGAAGAAGAAGTGGAAGATTGTAATACACTGAAACTAATCACGATAGTAGGTCTACTCTATATTTCATCATCAGATATAGTGCATATCTATTATTTAGAAGGTTGTAGCCTTCACCATCAAGTAGTGAGGTTTTGGACAGTGAGTCCACCACCCCTAGCAGGGTTATTTGTAAAAGACTCCTAATAGGGTCTGACCCTTAACCAGGTCACTATACTTATTACATTGTATTGCACAACACCTAACAGGGTTGAAATTTCTTCTAATAGGGATTACTACAAACAAGTATAGTTTATTATGGGTGCTAATTCCCATCGGGGTTTTCACCATTTGGTTTCCCTGTAATCAAATTGTGTGTTGAGTAATGTGTTATATGATTATGCATTTAATTTTTTGTATACTAAAGTTAAAGAAGTAAAAAGGACTTAAGTAACTGATAACTAATTCACCCTCCCCCCCCTCTCAGTTATCCTTTGGGTCTATTCTAACAAAGTCCACCTAGAAATCTGAACTTCAGGTCTCACCAAGAGGGGTGTGTCTATCTCACTATCTCTATATGGTAGGGCTTGGTGCTCTCTGTTAATCTCATTCTGAATCCAGGACATTACTACCCTCAACTGAAAATCTCCCACATACATAAGTGAATTCCGATCCCTATTGTCTGGCACAGCTAAATTGTGTAAATAGAATTCACATAATAGGTTTTTGATGGGCATGGGTAATGTCTGGAAAGCATCATAAAATTCATGAAGTGTAGAAATTGAAGGATTTAATCCCTCTACAATCCTTGTCAATTGAAAGGTAACAAATTGTTCCTTAAGGAACAAAGAATAAACTAGAGATGGTGACCTACATTGCATTGCTGCAGGAATCAAGTCATTGATCTTCTCGATTCTCCTCTCCAATACTGCAATTCAATTTGTTTTCTATTCAAGTTGACAAGCATGTTCCTCAATAATTCTTTTTTGGTTTTTCTATTTCCAGTTCCCATTGTGCCTTTTCCCAGGTGAATTTTTGGTAGAAACTCAATCCTGTCACTAAAGGTGTGTATAAATCTAGTAGTGGAATGAGTTCTTGCTGAAGAATATTAATCCACCCTGATGTAGGTTGATGGATTTTTACTACTTCATCTTTAGTGTAAGTAGACCCTTTTCCTTTGTCATGAGATTTCACTAAATCCTCTACTTGGAAGGATTCATCAGTGGAAGATTTGCCTCTCCATATGAAAAGGGTCTTTATTGAATCATCCACTTGGGATGACTCAACTTCTTTGACCAACATGTCCAATCTGTCTCTACTCATTTGTTCAAACACCTCCTCAACAATGTCCTCACCTACTGTAGGGAATTCATCAGGGGGTAGGTTTTCTAAACTATCATCAGAATCATCTCTGACAAATTTATTGAAAAACCCCTTTGTTTCCTCAGAATCCTTATCACTATCTATGAGGATGCAATCAATTTGTGGGTCAATTGTAGCTTTATCATTCATAATGTGGGATAGGGTGTCAGTATTTGTTCTTTTTGGAGCTATTTCCTCCAAAGGGGACTTCTCTATAGATTCAAAGGATTCAACATTTATAATTGAATAAGGGGTTTTGTCTACTTTACTGGTACTAGAAAAAATTCTAGCACTTTTTCTGACAGGGGTTTGAAAAGAGATCAGAGGATCCTTACGTTTCTTCCTGCTGGAGGACACCTCCTCCATAATGGCTACATGATGTTCTTCTAGCATCACCTCCTTGGGAGAGGGAAAAGGTTCCTCAACTATTTTACTAACATTTTCATTATCAAGCGGTTGTTGTTTTGGATTCATACCCTCTATCTCTATGGTTTTACCTTTATCCTTCATGACATCGGACCTAGTTTCCTAATAAGGTGAACTATCAGGAGTGACATCGGCTTCCCTAGTTTTTCCTTTCTTTTTATCAGGTCCATAGGAGTACTAACATTGTAGGTTCTTTTCCTAGATAGGGTAGGTATAGAAGAAGCACTTCAAGAATGGGCCCTATTTTTTGTATTAATTTACGAACCCCCATTTCAGTATTAACCCTTCTACCTACACCCTGGCCTCTAGGGCCAACCACTCTAGGTGCTATTTCTTCCATGGCCTATAATTCTTCCCAAGTCCCAATTGATTGTTTAATTAATTCCCTTTCTACAAATAGCTTAAATAAATAGTGATGGAAAATAGATTGAGCTTTTCCTTACTCTAGTAGAGATGTTTTCTTTTTTACAGTATTAAATAGAAAACTAGGTAAGTTTACTAGCCTATTTTCATGGTGGGGGGCACTCAGAATCTTGAAATGTAGTCCATGCACATACTTGTAATGGCCCTCACAGGTAAAGTAGGATATTATGAATGTAGTCATCTACATAAACTCCATGGGTAATGATGTTATTGAAGTGCCTTACTTCTTATCAATATCCAACCGTGGGTCACCATGTAGGGTAAATTGTGTCTTGGCTTAGTGCAAGTCAATATCCTTACCCCATTTTTCTCCTTCCTGTGCCATCTTTGAAAATTCTACCATGATGTACTCTGGGAATTATATCCTCAGACCCTTCAATACTACAAACCCATTTCTTAGAGTATTTAGAAATTGAAAAGCAATTTCTTCATCAAATCCATTAAGGCTTAAGAATTAATCCAACCATCCCCTTCTCTGAAACAATTCACAGGCGGACAAGTCCCTAAGTAGAACTTGATGATCTGTAGGCTCATGCCTCTGAAGGTCTTCACCCATTGTGAATGATAAAAATGGCTTTGTAGGAATTTCTCAGATGCTACATAAAACTAGAAAATGTAGGACTTCTTATGGACGCAAGATGTTTTTTACTAGAAAAATTGAATTGCATAATAGCTTTTAATTCCAAGAAAATAAGAATTATTTCAAATGGTATTCATAAATACATTCCCATGTGTTAAGGTCTGCCACCTGAACACGTCGCAAAAATGCCATTATTAAGTAAATCTTAACTTGAAATTGCTTTCAAATCATGATGACTTAATCACGAAAGGACAGATAAGCTCCCACATGATGACGGTTACCATGAAAAGACAAGAAATAAATAAATTTTGCGTTTTGCAATGTAAGATTGATTTGGAAAAATTTGAAACAAGCATTAAATAAACCATCCTCCAACTAACTGTAAGGCATGGGCCCCACCCAGCCTTTGTGTACAAGAATAAGAAAAGAAAAAAACACTTTTTTCAAAATAAAAAATGAATAAAATAATATATGTGCAAAAGTATGTGTTACTAACCTAAGAGTTGTTGCAGAAAGAGTGTGCTACTATGCTACACACACTGATGGAGTGCTGTGATGGAACATACACATGGCAGAGAGAGGAGGTGAGCTAGATTTTTATTGTGGAGAAAGCATTTCACGGGAGTGAAATGTTTATTATGGAAGTGTTGGTGAACAGATTTGTCTTCCAAGAAAACAATTACAAACTGACCCTAAACACCCAAACAAGAAGACCAATCTGCACTAACAGTTGGGTCACTTCGCTATGAAGAACATAAGTGCCCTCTGAATTAACTGGGTACAGCTCCCCGTGTAAGATTTACAATGAATAAGTTTTCACTAAAACTGATAATTCTTTTAACCTGAAAGCAATAAGGGTTTACCAAATTCTATTTGTAAACACAAAATAGAAGTGAAAGATTTAACCAACTGGAAAGAAACTGAACACTAAAAACTACATAAATTATCTACCTAAAAACTGCACTATAGAAAGAAACTGAGAAAGAAAGATGAGATATTCTTTCCAAATACAAAAACAACTACAACACAAATTCCATAGATGATCATGTTGATAATCTAACATAACAGGTGTGCATTCAAAAATACCAATATCATTCAAAGATAAACATTGATAAAAAAGAGAGCATTTAAAAACAAAGTTTTAATATGCAGACATTTCCTTCTCTGAACACAACAAAACATCAAAAGCTATGCTGTCCCTGTACATCAATCATTATCTAGAAATAATATCTCCCCTACCCTGCATTACAACTAAAATCTCTTCCTTCCCCAGCACAAAGTCTCAAGTTGGGAAAAAACTAGAACCCCGTTTATGCCCACTCTTTTACAATATATAGCTCAATGAGATCATTATTCAGTTATATAATTGAATCTTGAAATGGTTATAGTTAATCTATATTTCTTCCTTTCATCTTTCAATAAAATTGTCACCTTTATATCTTTATATCTTTATAAACTATTAATTTATAAGTTTATAAGGATGTATGACATTCAGACAAGTGGCATATAAATTTGTCAACCCAAAAGGAAAATTCTATTTTTGTTGGGCGGACATAAAATATTTACTGGTAGTTTGATAGAGGTGCACTCAGACATCTTTATATCACAAACCAGATCAAATTTTCAAAATCTCTCTCTTGAGGATTTAGAAATTTATCTTATCTCAAACATATCCAAAACTTAGCCCGATCCAACAGTTGAGCTAAAAGTTATTGACCCTGCAACATGACTGATTTTCTACTATCTACAAATCTGTGGTTAGAGAATTTGTTTGATATTTTCTTCTCCACAGTCATTATGGCTCCCACCAAGATTTGATGTCACACACAATAAAGGTCCAAATGATAATTCTGAGCTTCATGTTGATACCCATGATATACAATATAAGAGTGAGTATTTATTATCTTGGAATGTTTCATGGCAACATGCAATGAATCTCCAGCATCTTTCTGAACTTGACAAG
>MU226698.1:970554-1013006 GCA_018584345.1 Thuja plicata
TTATCTTGGAATGTTTCATGGCAACATGCAATGAATCTCCAGCATCTTTCTGAACTTGACAAGCTTTCTTAGTCAATCTTGTTATTTGGATTCATGAATTCTAGATTTGAAATCATAACCATGAACTAAAAAAATCAAACCAAGGGATTATGTCTCTATTATGATGGGTCAAGCCTTCAAAACTGCACCTCAGATCTCCCAAGCTTGTTCCTTTGAAATTATAAACCTTGCCTTGTAACTTGAACTCTGAATTTTTGTACTGAACTTGGCTGTATTTGAACCATAAGAAACAACTTGAACCATTTTAAAACCTTTGAACCTCTTTGAACTACTTTGAACCAAGATTCAAAGTGGTTCAAAGTGGTTCAATACTCATGCTTAATAGATACAATGTTCATTTGAGAAATAATTGGCATGGAGGAGACCCAAATTCTTAATTTTAAAATTTGGGTCTATATGGGGCTAACATTGGCTCTACAGGGGGACTATTTTTGGCACAAAAAAAGAGAACTCGAGCAATCTTTGGGAAAATAAAAGTTCCTTAGAAACCATTGGGTGATAGATTCATTAAGAAAAGGGAAACCGAGAGTTGCATGAAGTTGTTGGCAACACGGGTGGAGGGGAGCAAGGAAAACAACAAGCCAAAACAAACACCACCAAACACCTAAACTAGCAGCAAGAAAGCTTGGGATTATTCTGACTACCACTATGCACAACAAAAACTTATTTACAAAAATAGGCTAATAGCCCGTACCTCTAAGAATGCATTCATTTGCTCATGGAAACCCGTTGACTGGCTCAGAGAAGTACATGCCTGTGCGGAAGAGTGACTGATATGCAGAATGCACCAGAATTAATAGACATCTTGTGGCCACTGCAAGAATGAATTCAACAACCACATGCTGTAGGAACTTTTGGTCTTTGGGAATACCAACTTTATCATAAAAATTTCATGCCTTCCATTCCACTTGTGTTTGCTGCAACATGATGGGAGTGAAATGTTGTACCATAATATGCAATTTTGCTTCATCAAAATTCAAAGATGTTTCAGCTTGTGAAGGCCTTTTATCATCATAGCTTGTCAATAAAATCAAAGGCTGCATGGATTGACCCACCACATCCTTCAAAAGATCTCCTTATTTCATCACTACTTCAGATCGTAAGCATTCTTTTCGCTATGATACATATGAAGAAGTTTCAGAGAGAGAAGTGTCATACCCTTCTTCGCTGTCGATCAGTTTTTTCTCTTGCTGATACACCATATCACACTAATTAGAATCAATAACAGAGAGGGTATTAGCCACTTTTGAAGAATAGTCTTGACATTCTGTAAAAAGAGCAGCCATTGATGAACCTTCGTTTGGTTCGTATGCAATAAGTTCTTCACTAGCAACTGGTACATTGAAGCTGGTCACTAGTTTTTCTGATGGAGCAACCCACTCCTCATTATTTCCTATATGCGGGCAGTAGAATCCTGTCATCTTTACAACATTATCTTTAGACAACAAGGGTTCTTGAAAACCTCTATCATTAAAAATGGTTAAATCCTGAAAAAGAGGGACATTGGGAGTGGATTTAATTTCTTCTAGAACATGCTTCTTCCTTGCAGCTTCCTCATCAACGTAGTGTTGCTGTCCGCAAAGATGCTCTTTCATTGGTGGAGTCTTTATAGATTTCATACCACTAAGAATCAAGGCATCATCCAATCTGATTGCTTCCTTTTGTGTGTCTACCAAATTTCGCATTCCAAGGCATTGTAACCAAAACTTGACTTCCACATCCATAGCAACAATAAAGAAACGTACCTGATTACTTTCACTTGGCTGGCAAGTTTGAGGAATTTTACCCACACATCTGTTGAATCTATCAATAAAATCCCTCATAGACTCATCACTTTTTATTTTGATTTGAAAGAAATTTAATAGTAACTGATAAGTATCAATGACAGGCTGAAATCGTCTCAGAAATTTCACCTTTAAAACATCCCAACCGGTGATACATCCATCTTGCAGATTTTGAAACCATTCTACAGTATTTCCCACAAGACTTTGAACAAACAGTCTAAAAAATATATTTTCTTCCTGCACACCAAGAATCCCACCTGCAACAGTGACTGCTTTGATGTGATCATTTGGATCCTGAGATTTGTCTCCAAAAAACTTGGGAAGGTATTCCCTGGATCCTTTAGGTAGGGCTGAATACTGAGCCAAGGCAAATGATCCAATTCAAGCCCCCCATGGCTGAACGGTGGCCACAGCCATAATACACACTGGAACTCTTCTACCAAAGATTCAACAGATTTAAAACATAGAGTCGCCAACCTCCATCCTCGAGGAGGTACCTTCAAATTTATAAGAAAAGAAAGCATTGAGACTGCGATTCCTTTCCCCAGTAGAGTTGCCAAAAATCTATTGGTGAAAATATTTGTCTTCCAAGAAAACAATTACAAACTGACCCTAAACACCTAAACAAGAAGACCAATCAGCACTAACAATTGGGTCACTTCGCTATGAAGAACGTAAGTGCCCTCTGAATTAACCGGGTACAACTCCCCGTGTAATATTTACAATGAATAAGTTTGCACTAAAACTGATAATTCTTTTAACCTGAAAGCAATAAGGGTTTACCAACTTCTATTTGTAAACACAAAATAGAATTGAAAGATTTAACCAACTGGAAAGAAAATGAACACTAAAAACTACATAAATTATCTACCTAAAAAATGCACTATAGAAAGAAACTGAGAAAGAAAGATGAGATATTCTTTCCAAATACATAAAAAAATACAGAACAAAGTCCATAGATGATCATGTTGATGATCTGACATAACAGGTGTGCATTCAAAAATACCAATATCATTCAAAGATAAACATTGATAAAAAAGAGAGCATTTAAAAACAAAGTTTTAATATGCAGACATTTCCTTCTCTGAACACAGCAAAACATCAAAAGCTATGCTATCCCTATACATCAATCATTATCTAGAAATAATATCTCCCCTACCCTACATTACAACTAAAATCTATTCCTTCCCCAGCACAAAGTCTCGAGTTGGGAAAAAACTAGAACCCCGTTTATGCCCACTCTTTTACAATATATAGCTGAATGAGATCATTATTCAGTTATATAACTGAATCTGGAAATGGTTATAGTTAATCTGTATTTCTTCCTTTCATATTTTGATAAAATTGTCACCTTTATATCTTTATATCTTTATAAACTATTAATTTAGAAGTTTATAAGGATATATGACATTTAGACAAGTGGCATATAAATTTGTCAACCCAAAAGGAAAATACTATTTTTGCTGGGCGGACATAAAATATTTACTRGYAGTTTGATAGAGGTRCACTYAGACATCTGYATATYGYAAACCAGATYRAATTTTCAAAATYTCYCTGGTGAGGATTTMRAAATTTATCTTATCTMAAACATATCCKAAACTCAGCYCGATCCAAYGGTTGAGTTAAAAGTTATTGACCCTGCAACATGACTGATTTTCTGCTATCTGCAAATCCGTGGTTAGAGAATTTGTTTGATCTTTTCTTCTCCACAGTCATTATGGCTCCCACCAAGATTTGATGTCACACACAATAAAGATCCAAATGATAATTCTGACCTTCATGTTGATACCCATGATATACAATATAAGAGTGAGTATTTATTATCTTGGAATGTTTCATGGCAACATGCAATGAATCTCCAGCATCTTTCTGAACTTGACAAGATTTCTTAGTCAATCTTGTTATTTGGATTCATGAATTCTAGATTTGAAATCATAACCATGAACTGACAAAATAAAACCAAGGGATTATGTCTCTATTATGATGGGTCAAGCCTTCAAAACTGCTCTCAGATCTCCCAAGCTTGTTCCTTTGAAATTATAAACCTTGCCTTGTAACTTGAACTCTGAATTCTTGTACTGAACTTGGCTGTATTTGAACCATAAGAACCAACTTGAACCATTTTGAAACCTTTGAACCTATTTTAACTACTTTGAACCAAGATTCAAAGTGGTTAAAAGTGGTTCAATACTCATGCTTAATAGATACAATGTTCATTTGAGAAATAATTGGCATGGAGGAGACCCAAATTGTGAATTTTAAAATTTGGGTCTATATGGGGCTAATAGGAAGCTATGATAAAATCACAGTTTGGTAGGTGTCAGGGTGGAAGACCTAGATGCTTCACCTTGACTAGTAGATCTATCTATGCTATGCTTGAATTGCTGCAGGAAGTCTTGATGACTGACAGGCTTGTTATATATCTTAAGACGATGCCCATTTACAAGGAGTTTGAATCTGACAGGATCAATTGTAGATAGCTCAACTACACCATTATAAAAATATTGAGACTATTTCATAGGGCCCTAACCAACATGTTTGAAATTTTATGGGAGTATGCTATTAGTGGGAGTCAGAGAGAAAAGCCCAATCACTAATGGAAAACTTCTTTTCCTTGATGAATCTGTCATGCCACTTCTTGCACTGCTTTTGTATCAATTCTTTGTTGTGAACTGCAGACTTCCTATATTCATCCAATCCATTGATCTGTAGGAGCCTATCCTCTTGTGCCTTGGTCAGGTTAATATCTAACTCCAATGTCATTCTGAGAGTCTTATGGTGAAACTCAATAGGCATGGATGCAGATTTTCTATAAACTAACTCATAAGGATTAAATCCATTAGTAGTTTTCCAAATTGGTCGATAAGCCTAGATGGCTTGAGGAAGGTGAGTAACCCAATCCTTTTTGTGTATAGAAACTATTTTGGTAAGAATGACCTCTATTTACTAATTTGTGATCTCAGCCTACCCATTGGCCTGAGGATGGTATGGTGAAGATTTACCATGCCTCACTGTGTACTCATTCATCAATAAGATTAGAGGTGAACTGCACCCCTTGATATTTTACTATTTCTTGAGGCACACCAAACCTAGTAAAAATAAAATCATAGAGAAACTCTACTACCTTATGATCCCTTGCATGCCACATTGATTTTGATTCAACCCAGTTTGCAGCATAATCAATGCATACTAAGATATAAGACTTACCATGGGAAGATGGCTCAATGGGGCCAACAAAGTTGATGCCCCACTTGTCAAATGGTGTTACCACCACCTGAGGCTGCAGGGGCATTTCATCAGACTTGGTGGGGTGTCCCATCCTCTAGCATTGGTCACAGTGATTGGTATGCTTAGCTGCATATTTATGTAAGGTAGGCTAGTAATAACCAGTTGTCAACACCCAAGGTGTCCTTTTTCTAGCAAAATGGCCACCACATGGCTCATCATGACAAGCCTGAAGGATGTCATAGGTCTCATCTTTGTGAACACATTTGCGGGTGACTTGATTAGGACCTATGTAGAAAATAAATCTTGAGAACCATGAAAAGTTGAAGCTCTTCTCAACCAGAAACCTTCATTCACGCAGTGAAAAATGAGGTGGTGTTCTTCCTATAGCAAGGTAGCTGGCGATGTCAGCATACCACAGATTGTAAGTTGCAATAGAGAATAGGTGCTCATCTAGGAAGCTATCATCAATTATTGCAAGATCATCAAGAACTTGTAATCTAGAGAGGATATCAGCCACAACATTAGCTTTTCCTAGTTTATCAATGATAGTTATATCAAACTCCTGCATGAGGGGTAACCAGCGGGCTAACCTACCAGAGATGGCGGGTTTGTTCATCAAGTATTTGATTGTTGAGGGATGAGTATAAACAAATACTTCATAACCAATTATGTAATGTCTGAATTAATTTAATGCATAGATTATAGCAAGTAGTTCCTTTTCAGTAACAGTATAATTTAGTTTAGCACCTTGCAAATTTTTTCTTATGTAATAAATTGCGTGCTCAACTATACCTTATTTTTGTCCCAGGACTTCCCTAATGACATAGGTAGATGCATCAGTCTGGATATGAAAGGGTAGCTTCCAGTCAAGTCCTCTAAGAATAGGTGTCTTTGTCAACACATCTTTCAACTGCTGAAATGATATCTCACAGTCAACTGTCCACTCAAATTTTGCTTCCTTCTTCAACAAATTGTACAATGGGGCAGCAAGTTGGATGAAGTTATTAATAAATCTCTTGTAGTAATCGGAATTACCAAGAAAACTCCAGACATCCTTCTGCTTTGCTAGAGTTGGGAGTGTAATGATGACTACAATCTTTATAGGATCAACCTTGATACCAATTGATGAGAGGTAATGCCCAAGGACAAATCCCTCCTCCATCATTAGATAACACTTCTCAGTATTAAGTGAGAGGTTTTAGTCCTGACATCTTTTAAGAACTTTCCCCAAATTAGCATGAGTGTCTTCGAATTTAGTTCCATATGCAGTGAAATCATCCATGTATATTTCAACACAATCAGCAGCAATGTCAGAGAAAATACTTATTACTTCCCTCTAAAAAGTAGCAGATGCATTACATAATCTAATGGCAATATAGAATAAGAAAATGTTCCCCGTGGATAGGTGAACGATGTTTTATCCTGGCCTTCTGGAGATATATGGATCTGGTTGTAGCCACTTAAACCATCTAGGAATGAAAAATACTTCTTGCCAGCAAGGTTGTCAAGTACTTGGTCAATAAAGGGCAATGGAAAGTGATATTTCTTGGTGGCTTTATTAAGTTCCCTATAGTCCACACAAACTTGCCATTTTCCACCCTTATTTGGGACAATTACAAGAGGGGTGATCCACTAGCTATTATAAATAGGATATATAAAGCCAGCTTTGATGAGTTTTTGCAATTCAGACTTTACTTTATCTTGTAGTGCAGGGTTTATTCTTCTTTGAGCTTTCCTAATAGGTCTGGACTCAGGACTGATATAGATATTATGGGTAAACAATTTTTTGTCAAGTCCCTTCATGTCAGTATAGTCCCATGCAAAAGCTTCCTAAATCTCTTTTAGAAGTTGGAGAAGGATAGACATCTAAGATTCAGTGAGATTCTTATTAACATTCAATTCCTTACCTAAGGCAATCTATATTCTTTTGACTTTATCCAGCATAAGAACTTCTACAAATGAAGGTTAATTTATTTGATGGGGTAACAAAGTATGGAGATAATCAGGTGCTATAGGAAACTTAGATGAGGACTACTTGGGCAGTATGGTTTGTAGGGAACAGTCAGGAACATGACAAGAGGGTTCTTAAGAGCCATACTAATTTGTAAGGATTTCTACTAGTATGTCATCTTCCTCTTGTGAGGCCATGAATGGATCTCTACCAATAACCATAAGCTATTGTAATGAATTGGCTTCGAGGGGGGCATCTCCTAGATCTAGCCAGACAACTTGGTCAAGTTCAGCTTGGGGTTTTGCTGGATAATACAAAGTTAATTTCTTGGTATTAATTCCATCAGATAGGGTCATTTTTCTTGAGTGACATGCAATACAAGCGTCTATTGTGGCTAACCAAGGCCCTAGATTAATGGATACCCTCCTAGTGTGGCTTTGGGGGACATGATGATGAAATATAAGGGATAATCTAAGGAATCTAGTGTGACAACAATATCCTCTACCATACCATATGGTTTGACAGTGGAAATATCAGCTAACTGGAGAATAGTTTGTGTTTCCCTCAACCCAATGATACTAATTCTTAACAACACATTCATAGTCATTACATTAATAGAGACCCCTAAATCAACCAAGAAATTTTGTATTTGTATGCCATTAATGTGAATGGTAACCACTGGACTCCCAGGATCAGAGTATTTAGGTAGCAAGGCTTTACTAAGCATAATATCAGAAAGCTTCCCAAGAACATGGACAGTATTGGGATCTTTCTTTTTCCTACCACGTCACTTGATACAGGCTTCCTTGATTGCTTTATTATAAATGGGAATTTCTTTGAGGGAATCTAATAATGGTATTTGGACAGTCACTTTCTTTAGTTGGTCAATCAGATCAGTTTCAATAGGATTCTTTTTAAGGGTTATGGATGGTTGAGCCAATCTTTGTAGATAAGGTGGAATTTTCTCAGCTGGAGTAGGTGGTGCAATAGGTGGAACACCAATATTTTGATTGTTAGGAGCTTCTTCAGTATTATAAACATCATTTCTTATGGGTTCTCTAATTGTAGGAAATGTGGTTCTTGATCTTAGGTGGATGTCATTCACTTGCAGTGAATAACCCTGTTTCTTGTTATTAGGATTTGGATTTGTTTGCGCAGGCAGTTGTGGCTTCTTAAGACTATTATTGGTTGTAGGAGGCAGAGGAATAATAGCTTGTTGTTGAGGTGGAGGTATGATATCTTTCTATTGATTAGGCTGATTGGGTCCCCACTGAGGTTGATGTTACCAGTTACCATTTGGTTGCCATTGTTTATTCTACTACGATTGTTGGTATGGGTTAAACTGCTGTTAGTATGGGTTAAACTAGTGCTGGTAAGGGTTAAATGGAGGATTTTGTTGGAAGTTCTAGTTATACTATGGCTACTGGTAATTTTTATTATTCTGTGGCTACTAGTTAGATCATTTATGATTCCAATTTTGTCCTTGAGGGCCAAAATTGTGGGGGTTTTGATTTTGCCACTGATTACTATTATTATTATTTAAAAGAAATTATTCAAGGGGTCTTGAAGCATACCTTGTCTTTGAGTCCATGGTCACCTTTGAGCCATGTTTAAGACCTCTCCATTCTCCTCATCTATTGCCTTGAACTCAGTAGGCATTGAGGTGGTGTCCAGAGATGCAAAAATTTTGCACTTATAATTTCTTTTCTTCTCTCTATAGTGGGAGCATAATTCAACCATCATAGCTTATGCATCCTCTTTCTTTCTCCAAGATTGCATGGTGTCCAGATGAGTGGCCATGTCATTGATAATGTCCTACTTGAAGTTAGATAGGAGATTGGACAGCTCTATCTTAGACACTCTAGAGACATTTGTCTTATGAGGTAGATCCATTAGTCCTCTTCCCTTTTTTACTGTAGTTCTTGAGTAATTTAGACATATGGTCTTAATATCTACCTAGTTCTTCTAAGTGATGTCACCACCAGCCATAAGGTCCAAGGATTCTATGCTCCCATCATTGACACCTTTGAGGAATAGATGCTTCTATGATTCCTCATTCAATTGTTGTTGAGTGTTGTGCTGCAGGCTAAACATAAACCTGGAAACATAGTTTTCTAAGATTTCATCCTCTTTTTGTGACATCTTGAATATGTCATCTACTTTTAAATCCTATCCTCTATAGTGCTCTTTATATTTGGTAAGAAACATGTTGCTCATGGGTTCCAAATTGCTACAGCATTAGCTCTGAGGCCCATGAACCACCTTAGAGCGGCCTCTTTAAGAGTTGACGGGAACAAATTCAGCTTATGGGAATCATTTGTGTAGTTGTAGCTCCTACAAAGGATGTCAAACTCAAAGAGGAAAGTCTTTGGATCTTCAGTGATAAGTCCATAGAATTTTTTTAGTGCAACGGCTAGAATGTTCTTCAGGTTTTGGTTACCCTATTGAGGAGTAATTGGGAAGGGAAAGGTAGGGTGAGCCATCCTTGCAGGACATCCTGGTTGTTGTGGTTGCTGAAGTTGATAGATAAAAAGAGCTAATGGGTTGTCTTGATACTCAAGCTCATCAAAGAGGACTTCCAAATGTAGTGATTCTTCTAAGGATGATGGTGATCAAATTTCTCCTTGGGCATCAACAAATGGGTTTTCAAACAAATCTTCTTCTTCACTAGCTACTTGGGGTTCCTCAGGCTCGAGATTGAAAAGATCAAATGGTCCAGCCTAGTATTGATGAGGAAGGAATCTCCCACGAGGATATCTTCTTCTATGCATAAAAGGATTGCTTGAAATTAAATCCTAGATTATGAAAAGTGGAAACATGAACTCCAAAGTAGATTTGAACTAACACCATCCCCAAAAATGATGCCAAAAATGTTTGGCTAAACAATTGTCTTAGAAACATATAGCATTGGACTGCTACTTCAAGATTGGACACCCTAAATGGCTGCTAAGTAGATTATTTAGTCTGATTTAATTATCGACCAAGGATGTAAACTTGGAATGGTATTCGCAAAGTATATGATTCAAACCTTCTTGATTCTCATGGCTAAACCTATGGAATTGAAATACATTAAGCTTCAGGAATCTATACTATCTCAATTAAATGTGTTTACTCTAAAAAAATAGTAATCACGAATAGGGGTTACTCTACTCGCCTATGTTGTAGGAACAATCCACCAGTTCTGTTACCAGTGGTTGCAAGAACAATAGAGTTCTATTTACTTCTTAATGAACAAGGAAATAAATTCTAATCTAATAAAATGATTCACTCACCAAGTGGGCCCCCTTGGATGATTGAATATAAATGCAATCAAATTAGGAGATTGAAACTAAAATTATGCACTCTATTCATTCATGGAGAAAATGTATTTGGAAAGTCAAAAATAGTGTTACAATGTCAACTTCTATTCCAAAAATTATATCAACTAACTCGCGACTCTCCCAAAGTTACAAAAGTTAGCTTATTTAGAGAGAAACTACATTACTCCCTAAATCTAGGATCATTCGATTAATAAGGATCACTAATGGATACAAAGTGCTCATAATAGAAAATATCGAACAACAAGAGTAAGTCTTCAAGTTCTCCTAGAATATAGCATGCGGTGGTTTTAGATCTACATGCTATGTTTACTCAAGAAATTAGTTGACTTGTTCCTCCCTGAAAGTATTACAACATACCCTTCCTCAACCACTTACTTAGTTTCTTTGATAAGATGGCACTTTTGTAGGAATGGCCATTGTTGACTCCTTCAACACCACATTGTTATTCTTTAATGCGCCATGACTTGATTCCTACAAAATGGTTAGCATACACAAATTCTGACACAAATATATTTTATCATTTAATACTAAGAAAAAAGTTTTAGTTTCCATTTGATACTCTTGCACAACATTTGGCTACAAGAAGGAGACTACCCATAAACATAGTATATGAGATAGGTTTATTTACTAGCATGCCACTGCTTACATCCTTCAACTTCTATCCATCATTTCCAAGCAAAATACATCATGTTCCTACCATACATTTACCTACTTATGTCTTTACACATATAAAATATACATATAAAATCATAAGTTTAAAGTGTTTATTTCATAAGTAAACTGCTGGAAAAGATGGTCTTTAAGAGGCTCATCAATTATGACACTAACCACCACACATTACTTAAAGGGATTGTGCAAAACATAAATAACGTGGGATGAAAACAAATCCATTTACCTAATAGTACTTATTAAAGTATAAAACATGACTAATATACTATTTAGAAATTTGAGAGGACATACCCTTAATGGAAATTTTTAAGGTTGATTCCTTTAACTAAGATCTCAAAAGGGTTACCATCAAAGTTTCCAACTAAAAAGAATTATCTTATTTACATCAAAAGATACAAAAGGGTCCTTCCCATGACATGCCAAATTTTCCAAACCAATTATTGACTACCTACTGATGGTACGCTACAGTGTTAAAATATTCCTCATGTGAATCCTAGAAATTTTAATAACTGTATCCACCACATATCCATTACACTATTCTGTTCAAATTTGAGAGACTTTGGATGTTGTAAGGTTGGAATTTCCATTGAAACTGGAAGGACCACCTTTTTTCTATACACTACCTTATAAAGGGAAGTTTTCAAAACTTATTTTGGTGTAATGTGTTCTGCCTGGTAGGCTATTTATGATTACTTACACAACTCTCTCTGGCATTCAGAACCCATTTTATTCATTATTTAGATAAGGTTTTTATTAGTTAATTATACTAAGACATTCCATTAGGGATAGTAGCTTGAATATTTTTTGAAGGAGATACCCTTTTTTAATGTAGAATTTGGCATTTTTATCAAAAAAAGGCTTTTGTATTATTAGAGATTAGGATATTGGGAGGTCCAAATATAGACATCAAATCTTCAAGGAAGCTAATAATCTCATTTTCACTAGAATTATTTAATGGTTAAGCCTCTTTCAAGTGGGTTAAATACTTTGTGGCTATTAAGATCCACTTATAGATTACATTGGAAGGTATATTAATCATCCTAATATAATCTAATCCATGTTGAGGAAAGGGTTCATCAAATACACCTGAGTTTAGTGGAATTGCTCAAAGTTTTATTTTTCCTACAAAGAATTTGTACTATGTACATCTTTTGACTACCTAGGAATAATATACAAAGATAGTTGGCATAAAATCACCAGCTCACATTATTTTCAATGAAGTGGTATTTCCTATAAAGTATCCTCTAGATGGACCATTGTGCATTTCATTAAAAATATTTCCACTTTAGTTTTTATCAACACATCAAATAAAAACACTATTGAAATTTATTCTAAAAGCACTCCTTCAACAAATAGGTACCCAACCCCTTGCAATATATAGTATTTGGTTTTGGAAATAGGAATATGGGATGGATATTTATGTCTCTACAAAAAATTGATCTTGTCACCTACACAATACATTGTCTCTGTTGGTGCTCAAATCGACAGATTGGATTTCCTTTGGACTTGCCAATCCAATGTTGGGAAACCCAAGTGATTTGGTCAACTAACAAGTCACAACCAAGGAAAGGTTGGAACTTCTACAATTTTTGCTTTGCAAAACCAAGGCTGGTAGGCCTATACCTTGACTTATCCTTCAAGTTACAAGGCTTTTTATAGAATATAATAAACACTTCAACCTTCTCTCTCAAGTATGGCAAGGAAATTGAAAGAAATCTAACAGAAAGAAATATATCGTGAACTGTAAACTAAAATACTTTAAGTAATTGAAAGAATGTTTAGTAAATGTCTACGTAAATTGAAATGAATAGATAGATAAGATAGCACAAAATTATAAACAATGAACTGAATAACTATAATCCAAATAATGATTAGACTAGTGCCTTATTCTACCATGGGCAATAGAGTCAAGATCATTCCAATCTTATGTTCAACCTCAGAGATAGTTTTACATGCAACCTAAAACAAATTCAGAGATATTTCAAATGGGTAATGCTTCTCAGATGATAGACCAACTGACTAAGGCCTCAATCAATGAAATTCAACCATGCAAAATGAGAAAACCAATTGAAAATATTGACTATGAATCAAATGAGGAAGCATGCACATCAAACTATCACTTTGAAGAAGTTCTATTGGTTTATCTGAGGGAATAATTGTAAAATGATAATGAAACTATTACACATGTGAAAGAAAAACGACTTATCTTTATTGAATTTGAAAAAATAGTACATCTAGGTCCATGTTATACTTGTTGATTAAACACTATCCAAATATGTGAAATTATATTAAATTGTCTTTAAATTTTATATAATGTATATATATGTTTTTGAGTACCTTTCACACCTCTTTAAGGTGAAAAGACACAACCCTTATTACAAATTATTTAAAAAAAAACAATAAACTAACTAAAAAATAACTACCTAACTTTCGTATTTGTCTTTGGTAGAAAATCCAAAACATATCATGAAAAGCTAAGATTTCTTTTGGAGATAGGAAATTTTATTTCCCGAACTGGGTCATGTTTAGATTTTTAAAATTAGACCATCTTCAACCTTTGTCAGCATAATCTTTGCAGAAAGATGAAATTCTAGCATTTTTTGAAACCTTCACTTACAAAATTTTGATTGTTCCTATCATAGAGCTTCCTTCCTTAATCGATCAACTTTTAATAGAAAATTAATATAGTTTTGTATCCAATTTCATGTACTCCATCATATCATCAATTATTGGGCATAGAGTTTAGGATTCCAATTTTTAGAGTTTTATCACTTTATAGGACTCCAAATTTTGCCAAAAATTGAGAGCTCCAATAGGCTCTTTCTGGGGACATATGCTCCCTGTGAGCATAGTGAGATCCCATTTATCTTTGGAGAAGAAGACCGAGTATTCTTAATAAATATGATGCAAAACAAACTTGGGTGGCCCCAAGCCCCCCAAAAATGAGCCTTGATCCCTTCCTCTTTCGAACACCTGATTCTAAGCATGCAACCTTCTGAATCTCTTGAATATGATATCATATCATTCCTTTTCCTTATCAACAAGAGTATTTGAAAATAGACAATTTTAAGAATTATTTAGCGCTAATATATGATCCCTTGTTTTATTAGATGTATCATCCTTATAGAGAATACTTATTGGTTCCACTTCATCAATGCAGTGTTTGGATTTTGATTTGTGTTTTTCCTTTGAGAAATAATCAGGCATAGTGTGTTCTTTGCTGGATGGAGGATCCCTGTGAATATGATCAATTATGTAAGGATTTAAACTAAGTTATTTTTCTTGGATGTTTTCTTGCACACAATCTTCCCTATTTCCATTCTCCAGATACTGTTTCTCCTCACATAAAGGTTTTGAAGGTAGCTCATATTCAGGAACTATTACTTCTTTTATAACAAGAATATGATCAAGTGGGATACTTGAATAATTTTCAGTATTATTTTCCAACACATTCTTATCATTATGCTTGGCTATTTCAATCTCATCTTCACAATTCTGATACAAATCTCGCTCATAGAATGAAATAATGCATGTCTCACTTTCATAATACACTTCCCCATACATATTTTTAGTTTCATCATCTTCAAAATGATCACTAGCCTCACTATCTTTATCATGATGATGATGGAATTGATTGCATAGAAAATATTCCTAAAATAAATTCAGAGATATTTCAAATGGGTAATACTTCTCAGATGACAGACCAATTGACTAAGGCCTCAATCAATAGAAGTTAACCATGAAAAATGAGAAAACCAATTGAAAATATCGACTATCAATCAAATGAGGAAGCATGCACATCAAACTATCACTTTGAAGAAGTTCTATTGGTTTATCCAAGGGACTAATTGTAAAATGATAATGAAACTATTACACATGTGAAAGAAAAAGGACTTATCTTTATTGAATTTGAAAAAATAGTACATCCAGGTCCATGTTATACTTGTTGATTAAAAACTATCCAAATATGTGAAATTATATTATATTGTCTTTACATTTTATATTATGTATATATATGTTTTTGATTAGCTTTTAGTACACCTCTTTAAGGTGAAAAGACACAACCCTTATTACAAATTATTTTGAAAAAACAATAAACTAACTAAAAAATAATTACCTAACTTTCGGATTTGTCTTTGATAGAAAATCCGAAACATATTGTGAAAAGATAAGATTTCTTCCGCAGATAGGAAATTTGATTTCCCGAACTGGGTCATTTTTACATTTTTAAAATTTGACCATCTTCAACCTCTATCAGCATAATATTTGCAGCAAGATGAAATTCTAGCATTTTTTGAAACCTTCGGTTACAAAATTTTGATTGTTCCTATCACAGAGCTTCCTTCCTTAATCCATCAACTTCTAATTGAAAATTAATATTTTTTTTATCCCATTTCATGTACTCCATCATATCATCAATTATTGGGCATAGAGTTTAGGATTCCATTTCTTAGAGTTTTATCACTTTATAGGACTCCATATTTTGCCAAAAATTGAGAGCTCCAATAGTCTCTACCTCTTGATTAATGATAATTATCTCTTCAAATCCTTCATTCTCTTGGGAAATATATGCATAGATCCCTTTTCCATGGATCAATTTGGTGTTTTTTAACACTATGTAATATTCTATAATCTTAGTGATCCAACTGAATCTCTTTTAAATGATCTCTCCTTCCATTCGACATTCTCACACACTACATGTGCAACATATGCCATAATTTTTTTCACATCTATCAAATATCTACACTTTTTCATGCCTCTGACCATAGTAAAATCCTTCTTTTTAAATAGTATTTTTATTCGTAGAGTTTGAGAGTCCTTGAATATAATATAACTTTATGTGCTTTCTTTCAAACTCCACCCCTTTAACTTAGTACAACAACAATGTTGTGTTCACTTCTGTAAATATAGATGATAAAATCTTGTAAAAAACAAATATTGGTTATAACTACTATGAAAGCTATGACCACTTTTATTTTCTAAAAATCCAACCTTACTTTCTATTTTCATTTGAACATTTATTCCATTCGTAGTATCAAGTGATTGGTCTCACTAATCTAGAAAATTCTAAAACGGTTCTACTAGCGAATTTTATCTATCCCAAGAAATATTGGATTCTCTTCTTATTCAATAGCAAGGGTATCTCTAGGACAGATTTAACTCACTCAAGGTCAATTGAAATTTCCTCCTTAGAAACAACATGGTCTAGGATTTTCTCCTATGAGACTCCAAACACACATTTCTTCAGATTAAGATATATCCCAAACTCCTAGCATCTTTAAAAAACATTTTCTATGCGATCAAAATGATATTTTATTCTCTTTTGAAAATAATGTGTAATCATCTAAATAGATTAAAATATTCATATTTAATAATTCTTTAGATGTGACATCTATAGTCTTGGTTCCACTTCATCAATGCAGTGTTTGGATTTTGATTTGTGTTTTTCCTTTGAGAAATCATCAGGCATAGTGTGTTCTTTGTTGGATGGAGGATCCCTGTGAATATGATCAATTATGTAAGTATCTAACCTAATTTCTTTTTCTTGGATGTTTTATTGCACACAATCTTCCCTATTTCCATTCTCTAGATACTGTTTATCCTCACATAAAGGTTTTGAAGGTAGCTCATATTCAGGAACTATTACTTCTTTTATAACAAGAATATGATCAAGTGGGATACTTGAATAATTTTCAGTATTATTTTCCAACACATTCTTACCATTATGCTTGGCTATTTCAATCTCATCTTCACAAGTCTGATACAAATCTCGCTCATAGAATGAAATAATGCATGTCTCACTTTCATAATACACTTCCCCATACATATTTTTAGTTTCGTCATCTTCAAAATGATCACTAGCCTCACTATCTTTATCATGATGATGATGGAATTGATTTCATAGAAAATATTCTTCAAATAATGGATTCAAAGATATAGAGAACTCGGGCATATCTCCATGAGAGCTTTCATCTGAAACTTCTTCGTGTTCATATTTTTTATGTTGTTATATTTCATCTCCATTATTTGATTCTTGAAGTTTATCATATTCTTCGTCTATTACCCCCTGAGTATGTATTGATCCATCAACTTGCTTATCATGGTGCATTGAGAAAAAAATTTGACCACTCTTCTCAACATGTTTTTGATATTCCATGTCTAGCAAATATGATATTTCTTCTATACTAAGAAGATCTTCTTCCTCATCATCATGGTCATTGATACTTGTTTCCATGAAAATCTCACTACGTATAGATTCTTCTTCAATTTGATCTGAACTTTCTTCCTCTATGCCATCATTCTTTTCTTCACTCAATACTTCACATATTTTCTCAAGAAAAATTAACAGTTGAGAATCATGGTAGATTCCTAACTCGCAAAGTTTATCCATTAATTCCCTTCACAGAGGCCTAATATCTGAAGGTATTTCCTGGTAGATCTTTATCATTCTCATGAACAAGTGTAGTGCAGGTTCACCTTTATATCTATCCAAACTGAAGAATATATCCAAAGGGGACATGTAAGATCCTTCCTCCAAAATATAATTTGGCTCTCTTTCCTATTCATAGCACATGTCTTGTTCATAACACATGTTTTCTTCTTCACCACTGGCATCATGAAACATATCAAGAAACCATTGCTCAAAGTGTCTCCATGATGATATGGATTGTGTGGGTAGTGATTCATATACTTGTTTGGAATTATCTTTTAATGTCCTGAAAAATAGCCTCATCACCTAATCCTCTGTAGAAACCTCAGAATCTTCTATGAATGTATAAAATGCATCCAAGTGTTGTAGTGTCAATTCATCCCATTCTCCATGGAACTTTGGTAGAAGTTGTGAAATTTTAGGGGATAACTTATTTGGGATGCATTGAAATCTCCTAAGATCCAATGGCCTGATACCATATAGAATAAAAGGATATCTTTGAAATGATGGATACATTTGAAAAAACAATCCACCATCTCCTTCTGAGTCTTCTCCCTCAGTAGAGTCACTAACTGAAATGCTTTGTTCAATAGATTCACCACCTTCTTATCAGAAGGAAAATACTTACTGTCTTTTGAGTTCTTTTCTCCTAGTAGAGTCTTAAATATATCACCAGAGCTTCTAGGTAAAATACAAAAATGTTCTTTTGAACAATTCCCTAGCAGAAGCGCCAATCTGTTGGTGCTCAAATTGAGAGATTGGATTTCCTATGGACTTCCCAATCTAATGTTGGGAAACCCAAGTTATTTTTCCAACTAACAAGTCACAACCAAGGCAAGGTTGGAACTTCTACAATTCTGGCTTTGTAAAACCAAGGCTGGTAGGCCTATGCCTTGACTTATCCTTCAAGTTACAAGGCTTTTTATAGTAGATAATAAACACTTCAACCTTCTCTCTCAAGTATGGCAAGGAACTTGAAAGAAATCTAACAGAAAGCAATATATCGTGAACTGTAAACTAAAATACTTTAAGTAATTGAATTAATGTTTAGTAAATGTGTATGTAATTTGAAATGAATAAATAGATAAGATAGCACAAAACTACAAACAATGAACTGAATAACTATAATCCAAATAATGATTAGACTAGTTCCTTATTCCACCATGGGCAATAGAGTCAAGATCATTCCAATCTTATGTTCAACCTCAGAGATAGTTTTACAAGAAAACTTATCATTTCAAAGGTGTTATGGAATGTACATGCAACCTAAACCAAATTCAGAGATATTTCAAATGGGTAATACTTCTCAGATGATAGACCAATTGACTAAGGCCTCAATCAATGGAATTTAACCATGCAAAATGAGAAAACCAATTGAAAATATCGACTATCAATCAAATGAGGAAGCATGCACATCAAACTATCACTTTGAAGAAGTTCTATTGGTTTATCCAAGGGACTAATTGTAAAATGATAATGAAACTATTACACATGTGAAAGAAAAAGGACTTATCTTTATTGAATTTGAAAAAATAGTACATCCAGGTCCATGTTATACTTGTTGATTAAAAACTATCCAAATATGTGAAATTATATTATATTGTCTTTACATTTTATATTATGTATATATATGTTTTTGATTAGCTTTTAGTACACCTCTTTAAGGTGAAAAGACACAACCCTTATTACAAATTATTTTGAAAAAACAATAAACTAACTAAAAAATAACTACCTAACTTTCAGATTTTTCTTTGGTAGAAAATCCAAAACATATTGTGAAAAGCTAAGATTTCTTCTGGAGATAGGAAATTTGATTTCCCGAATTGGGTCATTTTTATATTTTTAAACTTTGACCATCTTCAACCTCTGTCAGCATAATCTTTGCAGCAAGATGAAATTCTAGCATTTTTTGAAACCTTCACTTACAAAATTTTGATTGTTCCTATCACAGAGCTTCCTTCCTTAATCCATCAACTTTTAATTGAAAATTAATATTTTTTTTTATCCCATTTCATGTACTCCATCATATCATCAATTATTGGGCATAGAGTTTAGGATTCCATTTTTTAGAGTTTTATCACTTTATAGGACTCCATATTTTGCCAAAAATTGAGAGCTCCAATAGTCTCTACCTCTTGATTAATGATAATTATATCTTCAAATCCTTCATTCTCTTGGGAAATATATGCATAGATACCTTTTCCATGGATCAATTTGGTGGTTTTTACCACTATGTAATATTCTATAATCTTAGTGATCCAACTGAATCTCTTTTTAATGATCTCTCCTTCCATTCGATATTCTCACACACTACATGTGCAACATATGCCATAATTTTTTTCACATCTATCAAATGTCTACACTTTTTCATTCCTTTGACCATAGTAAAATACTTATTTTTAAACAGTATTTTTATTCATAGAGTTTGAGAGTCCTTGAATATAATATAACTTTATGTGCTTTCTTTCAAACTCCACTCGTTTAACTTAGTACAACAACAATGTTGTGTTCACTTCTGTAAATATAAATGATAAAATCTTGTAGAAAACCAATATTGGTTATAACTACTATGAAACCTATGACCACTTTTATTTTCTAAAAACCCAACCTTACTTTCTATTTTCATTTGAACATTTATTCCATTCGTAGTATCAAGTGATTGATCTCACTAATCTAGAAAATTCTAAAATGGTTCTACTAGCGAATTTTATCTTTCCCAGGAAATATTGGACTCTCTTCTTATTCATTAGCAAGGGTAGCTCTAGGACAGATTTAACTCACTCAAGGTCAATTGAAATTCCCTCCTTAGAAACAACATGGTCTAGGATTTTCTCGTATGAGACTCCAAACACACATTTCTTCAGATTAAGATATATCCCAAACTCCTAGCATCTTTAAAAAACATTTTCTATGCGATCAAAATGATATTTTGTTCTCTTTTGAAAATAATGTGTAATCATCTAAATAGATTAAAATATTCATATTTAATAATTCTTTAGATGTGACATCTATAGTCTTTTGAAAAATTTCTCTACCATTAGAGAGACCCAATGGAATCTTGGCATAATCAAAGCTTCCCCACTTGGTGGTGAATGCCATTTTTGTTGCTCCTCTTCTATTATCCAACAAAAAATTTAACCTAAAAAAGAATCCACCAGATAGAACATTTCTAATCATACCATTGACTATAAATGATTCTCCATTGATGGTAAAGGTTGACGATACTCCAATGAAGCCTTTTTTAAATCATTAAAGTCCATGCATAGATAGATGCCACCATTCTTCTTCCTAAATTTCTCTAGGTTTCATACCCATATGCCATGTTTAATCAGGCAGGTGATTGTAGAGTTAATCATTTTTTTCAATTATTGTGACATTGGATACTCTATATTTTGATTCACCAACCTCTATTTCTTCCTAATTTGTTCAGCTCCAACAACTAGTTTGATAGTGTTATAAATAATATCTTTATTATAGAATTTTAGATCATCATAGGTTAGGGCTATGACTCCCTAATATTCTTCACACTAGGATCTGAGTTGTTTTCTATTATAGGAATGTTCTTTATGTTGTCATGAATTGTTTTCATTAATGAGATTCATTTTTTTCTCTACAAATATTTCTGGTAGATAATAATTTATGTTCCATTTGAATTTGTACTAGAGGGTGTTCTTTGATGATCTATCATTTACCTTGTTTACTCAGGTCCCATTCATGTTGTTACGTGTCAGGTTTTAATCTTTTGGGTTCATGATGTAGGAGAATCTTTGAGAACACCTAGGAACTTGAAGAAACCAGTTGATAAGATCATGAAGACATCTCTCCAAGTTAAATAGGAGATGTTGAAGCCTATAATGACCATATGCAAAGATTAATATGATAGAATTGGTAAAACTCCTAAAGGGTTTGATATGGACCTTAGGAGAAAAAAAGATTAAAAAAAACCAAAAAAATGAGCCTTTAGAGCTCCATGGGGTTAATTGGGTAATTAGGGGCTTGAATAGGTTATTGTTTCCTAGGATATTAGAATCCATTTTATTAATGAGTCTAGAGATTTAAATTTCAATACAATGTAAGTTAATATTTGAATTTTTAAATCCTAACAGCTAGTTAGGAAATGGGAGGGAGGGTAGTTTTAGATTTGTTTAGTGTGTTTAACACTTCCAACTAATTGGGATCAGTTTGGGAAGTTAGGAGAGGCTATTCCAACCTTTTTCTTACATTAGTTGATGATGGTGAAGAGTATGTATGGACTACGATTGAGATATTCAAGACTGCACTTTTTTTTATGTAATAAAGAAGGATTTTCTTGCAAACTTGTTAATTTCTTTGATGTTCTATTGAATCCAGGAATTTGATTAATTTATTAGATTTTTACATGCTTGTTTTCAATCCATTTGATAGTGTTTTGATTGAGTCTCAAGCCAATAAGACTAAGTGTACCATGTCAGTCCTGATTTTGGCAAGGGTTTAAGAAATGGATTGAAGATTCATCCCTATACTATAATTATTGTGATTGGCTGATGAATCCTATAGTGTAGATATTAATGTTAAAACCATTTTTTTATGCAAAGATAACATGGATTCATTGGGTGATCACTGAATGCATGACTCATTACATGGTTTTGTGAAGGAAACAAAGGTATAGGAACAACAATGGAAGTTTTAGCTTCATGAAGGTATGTTTTATGACTTGGAGTACATGGATATTTCCATATAATGGTTAAGAAATCATTTTTTTAGTCTAGAAAGGCTTGGAGACTGGATATTTGAAAAAAATCTTATTTTGAGGGCTTCGGGATAGCCATATTGAGGGTTTTGTGTTTGTATTGGTTATATAACCTATTTGAGTTGATAAACCTTTGATTTGAACCCTATTGAGATATTGTTGAGAGCATTAGGTCTTGGGACTAGGTATACTTGGTACTTACTTTGTTAAGTGGTCCATTTTCATGCCTAAAACAAGGCTTCAGTGAGTAGTTAGGTATTTTTGTCCATAGTAACCTATGTTGGTTCTTAGATATGTTACGTAAGCTTGATAAAGGGTTCCTAAATCCACCCTTATTTTTTCTAGTTGTTTGGGAAAGTGGTTAATTATAGTGCTCAGTCGCTGAAGAGCTCGACATATACTATTGCTCGACATATACTATTGCTCGACACATACAGTCGCTTGGCTGATATGGTATTGCTCAGCATATGTCAGGAAGTTGGATGTTATATTGAAGTTGGAAGTTTTTTTCAAAGGTTTAGAGCGTATAGTAAGGGATCTCCTTGAAGGGTTGAGAGATCCGGTCTTGTTGGACAAAGTAAATCAATAGCCTATGTATCAATTGGTATCAGTGTCTAGGAGAATCCTAGATTGGAAGAGAGAATAAACAATTTGGTATTTTTGGTGTACTTCATCCTTTTTTGAGGCCTTAGAGTGCCCATTTCCTCCTTGAGTGTTCTATAATTTATTTTCTACATTGGAGATGTCAGAAGGAAAAGATGATGGTATCCTTTAGAGGGTCACTAATGTTGAACTTTCCAATCTTGTGAAAGAGAAAATGACAAAGAACAAAAGAATGAGAAAAGCCCTTGAACACGAGAGATGGGAGAAGATTGAGAAGGACAAGTAGATGAGATCCTTTATTGGAAGATTGGCTATCCTTGAGAAGAGAGGAAAGATCAGGTTAGAAGAAGATGAAAAATATGAAGACAAAAGGGAAGAGGAAATCCGTTTAAGAGAAGAACAAAAAAATGGATCTAGAAGATGTGAGGATAGATAAGTTTCAAAATTCCATAATAAGTGGAGATGAAAAAGGAAGATTAGACTTACCCATGTATGCAGGTAAGATGGATGATGAAGAAATTATTGATTGGTGTAGTGCGATGGAAAAGTACTTCAAATATGAAGACATTGATGATGAATAGAAGGTAAGGATTGCAAAGTCAAAGTTGAGAGGACATGCCCTACTATTGTGGGATTCTGTTCAAGAAGAGAGATGGATGAGAAATAAACCCAAGATCACTTTTTGGGTTTCTATGATGGATAAAATGATAAATAAATTTTTACCTAGTGACTACAAGGTACAGATGTATAAGATAATACAGGGTCTTAGACAAAAAGACTTAGATGGAAAAGGGTAACGTGAAGAATTTCGCAAGTTAGACATTACAGTTGGTCATGAGGAAGATGTAGAAGAAAATATGGATAGATATTTTGGGGGAATTATACTCCACATACAAGATGGATTATGTCTTGCAACCCCTAGATATGTTGAGGAATGTTACAAGTTGGCAGTGAGAGTTAAGGAGAACTTGAGGAGAAAAAAAGAAAATAATGGTGGTTGTAGAGGTAATCCAAACAAAGGAAGAGGAGGAAGCTCCTATGATGATAAAGGATAGTCTAGTGATGAAAAAATAAGAGCATGAATGTTGATTCAAAGAAAAGAGGAGGCAATAACAAATATAGTTATGGTAGGGGTAGTGAAATATTCTCTGGTAAATTTTTTACTTGTGGTGCCATAAGGCATCAATATTATAAGTTTCCTAAGAAGGAGGAATACGTAAAGAATGTAGAGAACAGAGTCCAATTGAAACAAGGTGGAGAGGAAGAAGATAAAAAATCAGTACAAGAATCAAGGAGGAGAGACCCATAAGAAGGTGAATATTTGATGGTCAGAAAGACACCTACATAGTAGCAAGAGAGGAAAAATGTATATGTTTTCAGAACACATTACAAAATTCATTGTAAAATATGTAGCATGATCATTGATTCTGGTTCATTTGAGAATTTGGTTTCTTATGAGATGGTAAGGAAGCTTAACTTGAAAAATTTTCCGCTTGAGCATCCTTATAGTGTGTCATAGGTCAATAAAGATCAGAATTTAATGATAAGAAAATAGGCATATGTTGATTTCAGTATTGGAGAATACCATGATAGGGTACTTTGTGATGTTAGACCAATGCAATGTTGCCGCATTATCTGAGGTAGGCCTTGGCAGTCTTTTAGGAGGACAATTCACTGTGTTTGAAAATACATATGTTGTACATGTCAGAGATAGCAGAGATTAATTCTAACACCTTTACCTTGTGATGGTAAGGTTAGAATTGTGTGTTTTATAAAAAGAGAGTATGTGGGAGAAATTTACAATCAATCCTTAGTGAAGAATAAAAAATGGAGGGAGTCTTTGTTAATAAGGAGGCATGGTGATGCTGAAAATATGATGAATGATGCTGCTCATAATCAGAAAAATGACATGCTCAATGGAGAAGCATGATGTTCTCTATGGGATTAGAGGAAGAGAAATGATAGGACAAGTTAAGAAATAATTTTTAAGGGCCTTGTAAGGCTGGAAAACAAAGATCATGTTGACTATTCCAAACACCAACATCACCAGGAAAAGGGTGATAAATATGTTTTATGTTGTAATGCTTTTTCTGAAAATGTGAATGCAGGTATGAAGAAGATGTTGCAGATTCCTACAAGGGTACAAGGTGATGAACTATAACTGATTTAATCTTTTATGATGTTATGTTGATGATCACCAAGCTATAGAAAGTGGATGCAAGACATTAAATAAGTTAATGAATCATATTATCATCGATGTCAACTTGATATAATTTGATTGGTTATATACATAGAGTCAAAGACTTTAGAGAACTAGAAAGATTAAGGTTATGCTATCAGTAATGCGTAGAATTTTAGTGTGCACTAAGTGGCAACAAACAATGACAGACAGTGCACCCTAAAGGACAAAGAAACCTAAGAGGAAAGTCACTGTGATACCTGAGAAACAAACCCGAGAAAGCATTACCAACAAGTAGAATCACAAGCATTACCGATGAGAAAAAACACAAACATTACCAACAAGAAGAATCACAAGCATTACCAACGAGAAGAAAAATAATAGTGTTGCCCGTTGGACAAACAACTTCGACAGAGATGCCCAAGGAGAAATAAAGTCTTGACTGAAGCTAACAAGGAGTTAAATAGAGAAAAGAAATGAAGTTTAGAAATGACAAAAGACTTAGCTAGCAATAGAAAAAGGTTGATTTAACTGGTTGTTAATATTTTTTTCATCAACAAGTTAAAATCCAGAGATAAGTAAGAGATTTAAATTTGATTTATTCTAGTTGTCTAAGAGAAATCTATAGGATAAAACTAAAGTATAGTTTTAAATCACGTGTGACTAGAATTGCAAATTAGGCCAAGAACAAGAAATTTGAGGAACTAGAAATGGTGAAATTATGTCTATAAAGAGACAATATAATTCATTGTGAATGAGAAAATTGAATAGAGAAGAAGATTTTGATGAGAAACTGGTGAAAGACTTCACACAATCATGATCAATCAACCTCAAGGAAAGAGTTAAAGCTTTCTGCATACACTGAGAAATAGAGAAGCATAGCATCACCAAGAAGAAAGAAGTGGAGAAAAGCTATTGAAAAGAAACATTGATCAGAAAGGTATTACAAGCTTACAATAGATCTGAAAATTTGCAAAGTATAGTTGTATATGTGAACAAATCATTTTTTGTTTTAATTTAACCATTGGATCATAAAGTCTCTTAACCGAGAAAGAATTAACAATCATTTATATATTGAGATACATCCTAAGGAGTATCAAAAGGTTTGGTCATGAAGATAGCATAGAGATTCCAGATATCAAGTGACAAACTACATAGGATTTGTTCATAAAGACAACATAGAGATGACCAATATCAAGTGAAAAAATGTTCTATTTAAATCCTCTAACAAGGTCACACCTAACAGTGTGTTTGTAACCTTTAACAAGGTTGGATCTTCACCGATCTCACTTCAGAAGAGTGAAAATTTTGGGTTATCAGTCCCAACTGGTTTTTCCCTTAACAGGGTTTCCACATTAAAAATCGATGTGTAAATGTGTTTATAAGTCATTATGTTAGTGTTTTATATTACACATAACTAATAAAGATTGATCGGTATACACTAATTAATTTACTGTATTTCAGTAAATGAAAGACTAATAATCGGTAAACAGTAAGAATAAAGTTTAACAATGAACTTCGAGAAGTAGTTATTTGTTGAGATTATTTGAAGGCATTCATCTTGTAGGAATGAAGATAACTAGAGGCTTATAATTGTGGTAATAAGTTTTGTGGTTGGTTTATTGGAATATTTTTGAGGCCATTGATTCACCCCCCACCCCACTCCCCCCCTCTCATTTATTATATTAATTGGTATCATAGTTTGTGTGTTTAGAAGGAAGGTTTCAAGACCTAAGAAAAAGATCACAAGATGAGAAAATAGGATATGTCAAAGTTGAACAAGGACAACTTTGCATCATGGAAAAGCAGGATAAGAATCCACCTATTAGGTATTGTAAATGATGTTACTAAATACTTGTATACTAAATATGTGTTTCCTACAGGACCTCACACACTTGAGAAATTAAGAGAAAAGCATGAGCATAATTCTATGATGATGGAACTTTCTTCCTCACTGTCTGATGTTGAATTTGAAGATGTCAAAACTTGCACCTCTGCAAAGAAAATGTGGGATAAATTGAAGCTAGTACATGGAGGAGATGATAATGTACTAAGATCTAAGGTATAAATCCTTAGAGATGAATTTGATGACCTAATAATGAAAGAAGGAGAATATATCACTCAATACAGCTGGAGGCTAAAAGAGGTAGTCAATGATATCCAAGGAGTTGGAGGTTTACTTGAAGAAGAGACAGTGGTAAGTAAAATCCTAATAACCTTTCTACATGTATATGATATTAGAGTATCTTCTATACAATAAACGAGAGCAGTAGAAAACAATAATGTCACTCTAGATAGTTTGGTTGGTTGACTGACTTCATTTGAGATGAATAACTTTGATAATAGTGTCTTACCATCTATTGAGTTTGCATTCAAATCTTATTTGAAAATAATTTTTTCAAGTCATAAACACACTATGAGAAATGATAGTGAAAGTGATAGTGATGACCAAGACCTTGAAAATATTGAAGCACTAATGTCTAGAAGATTGCAGAGAGGCAAAGGTAGATACAAAGGTAAATTACCAACTGTATGTTTTAATTATAAAGAAATTGGACATTTTTCTTCTAGATGTCCTAACAAGAGAAAAGATGATAGAAGCAATGAAAGATCATATGAAAATAAGATTGATAGAAGTGAAAACATAGATTACCGAAGCAACCAATAATCTGACAAAAGCGATAACCAAGACTAAAAGGACAAAGGGAAGAAATCTTGTTACCTCATTGAGAACAGAGATGGAGATACTGACACCAAATCTAATGAAGACATTGAGATGGTATTTGTAGCCATGAATGATGATTCAGACGAAGAAGAAAGGTATGTAGAGATTGCACTTATATCTAAGGTTAGTAAAAATGATATCTGGCTTATAGATAGTGGCTGCACTCACCACATGACCAATGATAAACAAAAGTTTGAAACTTTTGAGTATTATAATGGTAGATCAGTAAGAATGGGTAATGACACACCTTGTCCAGTTGAAGGTAAAGGAACCATAATGTTGAATAAGATGATCAAATGTGAAAATGCATACAGGGTAAAAGGACTTAATTATAATCTATTAAGTGTTTCACATCTGAATAACACAGGTCACAAAGTAGCATTTGATAAAAAAAAGGAAAATATCTTTAATGAATCATGAAGGTTGATCAGAACTAGTGAAGAGACAAAAGGTAACCTATTCTATCTTGATATATAAGCACTACTTGTTTAGTAGCTATAAATGAATACATATGGATGTGGCATAAAAGATCATGTCATATGAATTTTGACAACATGAATAAGATAAGCAATAAAAGGAAAGTAAGAGGCTTACTGAGCATGTCAAAGCCTGAGAATATCATGGGTAAGAATTCTCAAAAAGGTAAAATGACAAAGTCTAGTTTCAAGAGAAAAGCACATACATCTAATGATATTCTAGAATTAGTCCATATTGATCTTTGTGGACCCATGACAATAAAGAGTTACTATGGTGATAGATATTTCATTCTCTTTGTTGATGATTATTCTAGAATAATGACAGTTATGTTCTTAAAAGAAAAATTAGAAGCATTCAAGATGTTTAAATGGTATAAAGATATGGTAGAAAAACAAAGTGGTAAGGAACTAAAATGCTTAAGATCAGATAGACGATGAGAATTATTTTTTGATGAATTCACAAACTTGTTCAATGAGCATGGAATCAAAAGATAGGTTTCTGCACCAAGAATACCACAGTAAAATGGGATTGCTAAAAGAATAAATAGATTCCTTGTTAATTATGAAAGAACATTGATGATTTATAAAAGCATCACTCAAACATTCTAGAGCTAAGTTTCCAGTATTGTTGTCTACACATTGAACAAAGTACAATTGAATAAACACACCAAGAAGACACCCTATGAGCTATTGTATTTATACACACCCAATGCAAGTTACTTTAGAATATTTGGAAGTCAATTTTATATTTTGAAAGATGGTAGAAATGGAAAGCTTGACTCCAAAACTGAAGAAGGTATCTTTCTAGGATATTCCACCAAAATCAAGGCTTATAAATATCTTAACAAGTCCTCTAAAAAAATCATTGAAAGTGCAAATATTAGAATAGATGGATATGCAGAGAAAAATGATGAGGAAAGCCAAAAAGAACCAGAAGACTACAATAGGTTTGTTTACACTGAAGAACCTGACACTCTTCGTAAGAAACAGTGTATCGCTCCGGAGAAATAGAACATTGCACCTGAGCCTGAGGTGATAAATACAAAAAATAGGAAAATGATCTAAATGATGTTCTAAGTGATGGAGATTAGAATGAAGTTCAAGATGATGATCAAAATGATGAACGAAGAACTATACTGATACTTTCCCAGTATGTCAGAAAAAATCATCCACAAAACCATATCATAGGAGACAAGAAGGTTGTAATAAGAACAAGAAGTAAGTCACTAAACACTAGATGTTTAATTTGTGATTTTGAGCCTAAATCTATTAATAATGCACTTGAAAATGAAGAATGGGTCAATTCTATGAATAAATAAATAGAACATAGTGAAAATAAGAAAAAATGGACTTGAGTACCAAGACCAGATGAAAAGAATGCCATTTGTACCAAATGGATATTCAAAACAAAGTTGAATGAGAATGGAGAAGTCACAAGGGATAAAACAAGATTAGTATGCAAGGGGTATGCACAAGAAGAACATATTGACTAAGGAGAAACCTTATCACCCTTTGCTAGACTAGTAGGAGTAAGAATTTAATTTCTTATGTTGCATTCACAGGATTCAAGGTATGCAAGATGGATGTCAAATCTGCATTCCTAAATGGAATACTAGAAGAAGAGGTATATATTGAACAACTAGAAGGGTTTGTTGATCCTAATAAGAGAAACATGGCTTGTAGACTACACAAAGCCTTTTATGGATTGAAACAATCACCTAGAGCCTAGTATGAAAGAATTCACTCCTATCTCATAAGCGTTGGATTTGTATGATAAAGTGAAAATAGAAATCTGTATTTAAAGGAAGATACTGATGATAACATTTTGATTTCTGAAATATTTTTTGATGATAACATATTTGGGGTTATTGATATGTTATGTAAATATTTTTCTAATGAAATGAGAAAAGAGTTTGAGATGTCGATGTCTTGGGAGATCAAATTCTTTTTTGGTCTATAGATTCTTCAACAAGATGCATGCATATATCACTTGAAATCCAAATACATCAAGAAAGTGCTTAAGATATTCAAGATGGAAGATTCCAAACTAGTTGGAAAACCTATGGAAACCGAATGTAAGCTGACAAAAGAATGTTAGAATAGTCCCAAAGGATAACTGAGAGGGGAAGGGGGGTGAATCAGTTATCAGTTAATTTAATTCTTTTCTCTTATTAACTCTAGAATATAATAAAGTAAATTCACATTCAGATAACACAATAGACAAAACCACAATTTGGTTATGGGGAAACAAAATGGTAAAAACCATGGTGGGAATTAGCACCCACAATGAACTATACTTGTTTATAACAATCCCTGTTAGAAGATCTTGCAACCCTATTAGGAGTTGTTCTTTACAATGCAATAAGTATAGTGACCTAGTTAAGGGTCTGACCCTGTTAGGAGTCTTTTATAAATAACCCTGTTAAGGGTGAGGACTCATTGTCCAAAATCTCATTGCTTTAATGGGGAAGGATAAAACCTTTTGTAGAATAGATATGCACTATATTTGATGATGAATTGTAGAGTAGACCTGTTGTCTTGATCAATTCCAATGTATTGTAATCTTCCACTGCTTCTTTACATAGATCCTTGATGAATGAAACACAACTGATATTCTGCTCTCTACTTTTTCTGTCTCTTTTCTTATCATTCACAATTAGCATTTACAAATGAAGTACTATAAGTATCTTCCTCAAAGTATGAGATCATGGGACTTGTTAGGAAACTCTTCATAACATCCTTGTCAGCTAAACTAATCACACAAGCATAATTACAACTGCGCAATATAAACTGAAAAGACACGACGCTTCACAAAGTCAGCTTCACCAAATTAATTCTAACATTGCAATCTTGTTAAAACACGTTTGGCACCTTTAGTTAACAAAATTCAACCCATAACTAATCTTGAATACAAACATGCATATCTTGAAAATAAGTGCAACTCAAGAACCAATGCAAATATGTCGGCTCTGTATAGATAAACTCTAGAAACTATAACTGCCACTAGCAGAATTACACAACACAACTAAAACATCAAATCTGATTCTATGTGTATGAATAGAGCATCAACAACATGTCTACAACATGAATATAACTGCACAAGGGTTAATATTATCATTCTAATAAGTACATATAGAACACTGCTATATATTATATGTTGTCATCAATGACAAACATACAAACAACTAGCTGCTAGAAGTAAATCTCCAACAATCTCTCCCATTGACATTGATGGAAACATATGATATTTAAAAACATCTTCAGCACATGGTGTCCTCTTTCTTTTTACAATCTTATCAATATCCTCATCAAAGATTCCTCTACACTTCTATAGCTCTTTTGTCTGTGTTTTTAAGTTAGATGATTATATACTCCCCCAGAGTATATGCTTCCCATTACTACATAATCCCCCTTTGATATTAGTGGAAAAGGGTGCCATAAATAATTAGGCACAGGTACTACTTTATAAATATAGTAGTCAACCATTCATCAGTCACCATAGACTGATGCACTTGCTGCTTTATCTAATCAGACTTAGGAAATGGAATTAATCCCTGTGTGCTAAAATGTTAACACACTTCTATCAATCATTCCATCCAAGGTTGCTCAAGAATGAGGCCTCAAATATCAATCCATAGCTCTCTAGTCATGGAGTGCAAAGGTGTGAAATGGAGGCCCTCAGATTGACCTAGTTAGTGCCTATGCAAGTACACCATGAAATGAGAGATTCAAATGCATGGAAATGAGATCTACTCTATATTATAACAATGCATGAAAATAAATTAATCTAAATAATAACAATCCATGATTAATCTTTGAAAGGAAATATGCAAATCTAATCTATGAAAATAAACATGAATCTAATCTACATGAATAGCCATGGTAGCAAGAAGAAGACAAGAAGAGAGAAGTTGCAATAACCAAGCTTGAGTGCTCAAATCCTCCTCCAAAATTGCTCTCCAAACCTACATCATAGCAATACTATGAAAAAGATGATCGATGATTGATGATTATCAAATGAGAAGGAGAGATTTCCTTTTATATGAAAGTGAACGGTTGAGATTAAGAGGAAAAAATAATTAATCAATGGTTGAGATTAAGAGGCAAAAACCCACCACTTAGGAAGATGTGATGAAAAAGGGATTTTTATTTAATTCATTTCCTTTTTCAACAAATAAAGTTCCTTAAGTGGGGATTTTTATTTATTTAATTAAAAGAGGGGTTTTCTTTTAATTAAATAAATTAAAAGAATTTTATTTAATTAAAAAGAAAATCAATTCTTTTAATTAGATAAAAATGATCAAACCTTAGGAAATATTGAATAATTGAATTAATTACAATTTTATCAAGGAAATTGATTTGAATTGAAAATATTGCAAAGTATTGATTCAAGAATTTGATAAAATGATAAAATAATAAAATGGGGCCCAAAGTCTAGGTGACCATTTTAGGGTGCATACACTCCCAACTTCTCCCTGAGATACTCAAAGGTATCTTTTGATAAAGGCTTTGTGAAAATATTTTCCAATTGTTCTTTAGTGCTTACATAGTCCAATTTTACTTCATTATCTACAACTTTTTCTCTAAGAAAATGGTATTTGATCTCAATGTGTTTTGTCTTTGTGTGCATCATAGGGTTTTTGGACATGTTGATAGTACTAGTTTCATCATAGTGAATAACAATAGGATAATCAACCTGAATATCAAAATCTTTAACCATCTTCTTGATCCAAACCATTGTTGAACAATTCAATGCTGCTGCAACATATTCAACTTCTTCTATTGATTGAGAGATACAATTCTGCTTCTTGCTTATCCAAAAAACCAACCTATCTCCAAGAAATACTGATCCTCCTGAAGTACTCTTCATGTCATCAATACAACTTGCCTAATCTACATTTGTATATACATGATGTTGTACATTCTCTGATTTAGGATACCATAAACCATAGTCTATAGTTCCCTTTAGATATCTGAATATTCTCTTTATTTCTATTAGGTGATTTTGCTTGGGTTTAGCTAAAAATCTACCAACAATGCCAACTGCATTAGATATGTCTGGTCTAGATTGAGTAAGATATATAAGTTTTCCAATCATAGATTTGTACAATGTCTTGTCAACTGTTGTGGAATCATCCTCTTTAGAAAGCTTGCTTCCTGTTATCATAGGAGTGCATACTGGCTTACAGTCTTCCATCTTGAAAGTCTTCAATATTTCCTTCACATATTTTGACTGAATTATGAATATTCCTTTATCTGTCTATTTTACATTCAACCCCAAAAAATATTTTATAGGACCAATCATGCTCATTTCAAATTCATTCTACCTTAATTTTGCAAATTCTACAGTAAGCTTGTCATTACCTCCAAAGATAATGTCATCAACAAATATGGCAACAATTAATAGTCCATCAGGTGTCTCTCTTATGAATAAGTTACAATCTGCTGCTCCTTTCTTGAATCCAATCTTGGTAAGATAACCATCTAGTCTCTCATACCAAGCTCTTGGGGCCTATTTAAGTCCATAGAGTGCTTTCTTCAATCTGCATACCATTTTTGGTTTATCTGATAGATTAAATCCTTCAAGTTTTTCTATGTAGACTTCTTCCTTCAAGTCACCATTCAGAAAGGCTGATTTGACATCCATTTTGGTATACTTTCAAGTCTTTGAATTTTGCATAGGCCAAGAATAACTTAATGGCTTCTAGTCTTCTCACATGGGAAAATGTGTCAATGTAATCTATTCCTTCCCTCTGTGTATATCATTTACACACAAGTCTTTCTTTTTTTCTGACTACTGTACCATCTTCATTCATCTTATTCCTGAATACCCATTTTTTTCTAATCACATTTTTGTCACTAGGTCTAGGAACCAATTCCCATGTATTATTTTTGATTTTTTGTTCTAATTCTTCTTCCATTGCTTTCTGCCAATCAGAATCCTTGCAAGCATCTTCAACACTTAAAGGTTCAATCTTTGAAAGTAAACATACCTCTTCATCCACTGTTAAACTTTTTTCTTTAGATCTAGTCAAAACACGACTACTCTAATCTCCAATGATATCATCTTTTGATTGGTACCTAAATGTGAATTTTAAAAATTTAGGTGTGATATCCTCCTCTGTAATCTATGATTCTTCTTTTATTGATACAAGGTCATTGCATGATACATTAATACAATCAAATATTTCTTCTATAACAGTTTCCTTATTGCTGGGCCTGGGTTCATCTTCAATCATAGGTACATATTCATAGTACCTTTCTTGAACCATAAACTTCTCATAAATATTTACATGAGCACTTTCAATTATTTTCTTTAATCTCAAATTGAAACATCTATACACTTTACTTTTAGTAGAGTAACCAAGGAAAATACCGTCATCGCTTCTAGCATCAAAATTACCAACACCATCATATCTCTTTATGTAGCACTTGCTACCAAAGATTTTGAAGTACTTTACTGTAGGTATATTACCAAACCAAAGTTCGTAAGGTGTCTTATCTGTGCCTAGTCTTAGTTGTGTTCTATTGATAGTATAGACTGCATCTCTCCAATAGGTGCAATGTTTCCTTCAATCATCATAGTGTGCATTGTATCAAGTATGATCATGTTCCTTCTTTCTGCAATCCCTTTCTACTGAGGGGTTCTGGGTGCACTCAACTATCTTTTGATTCCATGTTCTTCACAGTAGTCATAAAACTAGTCAGAGGTGAATTATCCTCCTCTATCTGATCTTAGACACTTTAGTTTTAATCCAGATTCATTTTCAACTTTAGCTTTGAATATTTTGAATTTCTCAAAGGCTTCAGAATTCTCTTTTAAGAACGATGCCCACATCATTCTTAAAAAATCATCAACAAAAAAAATGAAATACCTTTCTCTGTAGTATGATCTAGTTTTAGTAAGACCACATAAATTTGTATGCACTAAGTCTAACTTGTTCTCAGCTGAGTTTTTCTTGCTTCTGAAAGAGCTCCTTACATTCTTTCCCATAACACATCCCCTACACATTGTGTCAACCGATGTTGCAATACGTGGAAGGTCTCTAACTACCTTGACATTACTTATCTTTACTATATTGTCAAAATTGATATGATAGAGTCTCTTGTGCCATAACCAACTGTCATCCACTTTTGCAACAAAACAACTTACATTTGAATTGAGCTTAAAAATATTACCTTTTTTTTTTATCCTGATGCAATCATGTCTCCTTATTTATTGTTAATAATGCATTCATTGTCTTTGAATTCCAAATGATAACCTTTGTCAAGTAGCTATCCAATGCTTAGTAAGTTGTGATGTAATCCATCAACATACAAAACATCATTTGTCTTGTTCTTTCTATCCATGGTGATAGATCCTTTGCCTATGATAGGTTTAGGAGTGTTGTCTCCAAATCTAACCATACCACCTTTGTACTTGTCTAGATAAACAAATTTGTCTTTATCACCTATCATGTGGTGAGAGCATCCATTGTCAATGATCCAATCAGTTTTGATGTCTGCTTTGGAAATTAGGGCTAACTCGTGTGATTCCTTTTTATCTTCAATGTCCATTTCCTCAAGAAAATTTTCCATGTCTTTAAGGTCAACAATTCCAATTTCATCCTCTCCTAAATCCTCATCTATTACACCTTCTTCAGCATGGTAGCATTCCTTTCTGCATTTAGGTTTGTAATTAGATCTAAACTTCTTGACTCTTGTGGGACACTTAGATGCAAAGTGGCCAATCTTGTTGCATGAAAAATATTTGAATGGAAGTTGTCCTTCATACTTTCCTTTTCCTTTCTTTTCTCTTTTAGAAATCATGGCAATAATTTATTCTAGTTCTTCATCAACTTCTTCTTTCTCATTAGAAATGGGTAAGGTTTTATTACCATGTATTGATGCTTCGAAGGTTGTTTCACTTTTGGGTTCAGTCTTCAATCTTGATATCTCAAGTGCAAATATTTTACTGATCAAATTCTCTTTCTTGAAGTCTTTTGAAAATTGTATGGTTTCATCTAGAATATTGATCTTCCTCTCATAGTTTGTTGTCATTGTAGTCACCAATTTTTCCATTATGTCTTCTTCTGATATTTCTCCACCGTTGTTTCTAATTCCAGAAATTGCTTCATTTATTCTCTGATTGTAGGCTCTGATGTTCTCTTCAGGTAACATGTCAAGATTTTTGTATTTATTTTTCCATGTCTTCCTATGCGCAATCTGTTCTTGGATATCTCCTTTAGACATGTATTCTAAATACTTCCATATTGTGTATGCCTTGTCTACTTTCTTGATCTCAGAGAATTCACTATCAGATAGTGCACTTATAAGGGCTTCTTTGGCAATTGCATTAGCTGTGAATGTATCCTTTTGTTTACTAGTAGCATTATCTCTTACAAGGTCTTTTAGAGATGGAACAACAACTTCTTGGGTGGCTATCTCAAAGATATCAAAACCAACATAGTATAGATGTGTTATCATTTTATTCTTCCAATCAAGATAATTCTCTCCATTGAACTCAGGAATCTCTTTCCTGAAGTATGCCATCTAATCTACCTTAAGTTGTTAGGCTTTCTCTTCAAGGAACTTGGCTCTAATACCAATTTTTAGAATAGTCCCAAAGGATAACTGAGAGGAGGGGGGTGAATCAATTATCAGTTAATTTAATTCTTTTCTCTTGATAACTCTAGAATACAATAAAGTAAATGCACATTAAGATAACACAATAGACAACACCACAATTTGGTTACGGGGAAACCAAATGGTAAAAACCCCGGTGGGAATTAGCACCCACAATTAACTATACTTGTTTATAATAATCCATGTTAGAAGATCTTGCAACCCTGTTAGGTGTTTCTCTTTACAATGCAATAAGTATAGTGACTTGGTTAAGGGTCTGACCCTATTAGGAGTCTTTTATAAATAACCCTCTTAAGGGTGAGGACTCACTGTCTAAAAGCTCACTACTTTAATGGTGAAGGCTACAACCTTATGTAGAACAAATATGAACTTTATCTGATGATGAACTATAGAGTAGACCTGCTTTCTTGATCAGTTCCAATGTATTGTAATCTTCCACTGCTTCTTTACATAGATCCTTGATGAATGAAACACAACTGATATTCTTCTCTGTACTTTTTCTATCTCTTTTCTTATCATTCACACTTAGCGTTTACAAATGAAGTACTATAAGTATCTTCCTCAAAGTATGAGATCATGGGACCTGTTTGGAAACTCTTCATAACATCCTTGTTGGATAAACTAATCATGCAAGCATAATTACAACCACGCAATATAAACTAAATAGACCCAACACTTCACAAAGTCGGCTTCACCAAATTAACTCTAACATTGTAATCTTGTTAAAACACGTTTGACACCTTTAGATAACTAAATTCAATCCATAACTAGTCTTGAATACAAACATGCATATCCTTAAGATAAGCGCAACTCAAGAACCAATGCAAATACGTCAGCCCTATACAGATAAACTCTAGAAACTATAACTGCCACTAGCAGAATTATACAAGATAACTGAAACATCAAATCTAATTCTACGTGTATGAATAGAGCATCAACAACATGTTTGTACAACATGAATATAACCACACAAGGGTTAATATTATCATTTTGCTAAGTACATACAAAAAATTCTTGTATATTATATGTTTTCATCAATGACAAACATACAAACAACTAGCTACCTGAAGTAAATCTCAAACAAAGAAGACAAATCAGATGAGGTAAATCAGACCTTGTATAGATCAATGATTGGAAAGCTAATATATGTTGTTCATACAAGACCAAATATAGCACATGCAGTTGGAAAATTTGCAAGATTCTCTACTAATCCCAAATAATCACACATCACTGCTGTAAAGAGAATTATGACATATGTAAAGAACACCAAAGACAATGGCTTATGGTATAAAAGAGAAGGCAAATTTGAGCTTCAAGTCTATACAGATGATGATTGGGATGGAAACTTAGATGACAAAAAGAGAACAAATGGAGAAGCATTCTTCATGGGTGATATACTTGTCACATGGATAAGAAAGAAGCAAGGATGCATCTCACAATCTACTACAAAAGTAGAATATGTGTCTGCTGCTTTAAACTTATCTAACATTGCATCGATCAAACAATTACTAGAAGGTATGAATATGAAAATTATTAAACTAGTAATTATATACTGTGATAATACCAGTGCAATAAACATTTCTAAGAATCCTTTCATGCATGCCAAGGAATTTATTTAATCTAAGGAACAATTAGCTGATATATAGATAAACCCAATGCCTAAACATACATTTGAGTACCTGAGAAAGAGACTAGGGGTCCCACCCTTGTTTATTGGTAAGTAAGCTAACTAGGAGGTTGCATCAGCCTACACATAATCAAAAGATCATTCAAGTTTATGCAAGCACAAAGATGGACTGTAAAGATACATTAGTAAAGAGCAAGGTACATATCTGCATCAAACACCAGAGTCATTCAATTGCTGACGGATAAGGAAATTCAAGGAGTATATTATAAAAAGAAGAAAGGATATAACTTTGGCATTGTTGTCAAAGGGAGAGAGTATCAAGATGGTAGAGAGTATCCTGAGAATATACAAAGGGAGATATTACATGTGAAATATCCATCATGACTATCATAAGGGAAAGATGACTTAAGATGACTTGAGAGAGATATAACCTCTAAGGGAGAGAGAAATCTATATTGTTCTCAAAGGAAAAAGAGATGATCAAGGAGAGGAATAGTCAAAGGGAGAGACAACATAAAAGACAAAAGCTACTACATCTATCTAGTGAATGGATGTAAGATTGAAGAAAGCACTTTGTAGGAAACAAATCTAAGCTATATGAGCTTACCAAGAGCCAGACATTTGTATTAGTTATAGAACAATAAAATTTGTAGATTGATGAACTACAACTAATATTTTTCATATTGTATTAGTAATAATATAGTGTGAAAATGTAGTATGTTTCCATCAATGCCAAAGGGAGATATTGATGAACTATAATTGATTGAATGTTTGAGGATGTTAAGTTGATGATCACCAAGCTGTAGAAAGTTGATGTAAGATATTAAATTAGTTAATGAATTGTATTGTCATTGATGTAAACTTGATATAACCTGATTGGTTATATACATAGTCTCAAAGGCTTTAGAGAACCAGAAAAATTAATGTTATACTAGTAGTAATGCATAAAATTTTAGTATGCAATAAGTGACAACAAACACCAATGATAAGTGCACCTTCACAGACAGATAAATTGGAGAGGAAAGTCACAGTGATACAAGAGAAATAAATCTGAGGAAGCATTACCGATGAGATGAATCACAAGCATTACCAATGAGAAAAATCACAAGAATTACCAATGAGAAGAATCAGAAGCATTACTGATGAGCAGAATCATAGTGTTGCCCAACAGACAGATAACCCAAATAGAGATGCCTGAGGAGAACTCAAGTGTTGATTGAAGCTAACAAGGAGTTAAACACCGAAAAGAACTAAAGTTCAAAAATGATAAAAGACTTAGTTGGAAAGAGCTAAATATTTAGTTAACTGGTTGTTAATATTGATTTCATTGATAAGTTAAAAGTTAGAGATAAGTAAGAGATTTAAAGTTGTTTTATTCTAGTTGTCTAAGAGAAATATACAGGATAAAATTGAAGTATAGTTTTAAATCAAGATTGGATAGAATCATTGATCACACTAAGAGGAAGAAAGTCAATGACTTATAAATAGTGAGATCATGTCTATAAAGAGACAAGATAATTCATTGTGAATGAGGGGAGTTAATAGAGAAGAGGATGTTGAAGAGAAACTGGTGAAAGACTTCACATAGTCTTAATCAATCAAGATGAAGGAAAGAGCTAAAGATTTCTATGGACACCAAGAAAAAGAGAAGCACAAGATCACTGAGCATAAAGAAGTGGAGAAAATGTATTGAAAATAAAAATTGATCAGAAAGGTATTATGAACTTAGAATAGATCTGAAAAATCTACAAATTATAGTTGTACATGTGAACAAATTATTTACTGTTTTAATTTAACCATTGGATCATAAAGTCTCTTAACTGAGTAGGACTTAACAATCCTTTATATATTGAGAGACATCCTAACGAGTATCAAAATTTTTGGTCATGAATATAACATAGAGATGCCAGATATCAAGTGACAAACTACACAGGGTTTGGTCATAAAGATAGCATAGAGATGGCCAATATCAAGTGACAAACTATTCTATTTAAATCCTCTAATAAGGTCACACCTAAGAGTGTGTTTGTAACCTTTAATAGGGTTGGCTCTTCATTGATCTCACTTCAGAAGAGTGAAAATTTTGGGTTACTGGTCCCAAGTGGTTTTAACCTTAATAGGGTTTCAACATTAAAAATTCATGTGTGAATGTGTTTACGAGTCATTACTTTAGTGTTTTGCATTACACAAAACTAATCTGGATTGATCAGTATACACTAAGTAATTTACTATATTTTGGTAAATGAACAACTACTAATTGGTAAATAGTAAGAATAAGGTTTAACAGTGAACTCTGAGAAGTAGTTATTTGTTGAGATTATTTCAAGGCATTCATCTTGTAGAAATGAAGATAACTAGATGCTTATAATTATGGTAATAAATTTTGTGGTTGATTTATTGGAATATTTTAGAGTCTACTGATTCACCCCCCCCCCCCCACCCTCATTTATTCTAACATGAGGATGCAGAACACCATGTAGGAGGATTGGTGGTTTGAAGATAAAGAGCAATGGATCTTGGGATAAGAGATCTTCTCAAGGTGGGGTGTATGATGTAGGAGTATCTATGAGAACACCTAGTAACTTGAAGACACCAGTTGAGTAGAGCATGGAGTGGAGAATGAAGACATCTCTCAAAGTTAACTATGAGATCCAAAAGCCTATAATGACCATATGCAATGATCAATATGTTAGAATTGGTAAAACTCCTGAAGGGCCTAATAAGGACCTTAGGAGAAAAATGATGTAAAATGAGCCATTAGTTCTCCATGGGTTTAATTTGGTAATTAGGGCCTTGAATAGGATATTTGGTCCTAGGATATTGGAATCCATTTTATTAATGATTATAGGGGTTTAAATTTCAATAAAAAGTAATTTAAGATTTGAATTTTTCCATCCTAACAACTAGTTAGGAAATGGGAGAGAGAGTAGTTTTAGAGTTATTTCGCATGTTTAACACTTCCAACCAATTGGGATTGGTTTGGGAAGTTAGGAGAGGCTATTTTAACCTTGTTTCATTCCTTATTTGATGATGGTGAAGAGTATGTATAGGCCGTGATTAGAATATTTGGGACTATACTCAATTTTGATGAAATAAAGAAGGATTTTATTACAAACTTTTTAATTTCTTTGATGTTTAATTGAATCCAATAATTTAAAAATTTTATTAGATGTTTACATACTTGTTTTGAATCCATTTGATACAATTTTGATTGATTCTCAAGCCAATAAGGTTGATTGTACCGTGACAATTCTTATTGTGGAAAGGGTTTAAGAAATGGATTGAAGATTCATCTCCATACTGTACCTATTGTGATTGAGGGATGAATCCTAATAGTGTATAATAATGTTCTAACCATTTTTTATGCAAGGATAACATGGGTTTGTAGGGTGATTACCAAATTCATGAGTGATTATATGGTCTTCTGAAGAAAACAAAGGTATACAAACAACAATGGAATTTCTACCTTCATGAGGGGTATGTTTTGTTGGAAAGTGATCATTTTTGTATGTTTACATCACTTTTTGGTTTTCATTTCTGGCAACACATCTGGCATATTGATTGATTGAATTGAAGTTAATTTTTGGTAATTCAGTTCTAGAATCGACTTATAAGTACAAAAGAAAAAATATAGAGTTATTTTGGGTATCAAAGATTGAGATCAATGAGTTATGATGTACGAGATTAGAGGAAGATACTATGGGGTATGTATGACCTGCATCTACGATTGATTTTATTTTGGTGATGATTACAGAGAGTTAGAGAAATTTGAAGATATGCAACAACAACAACAACAACAACAACAACAGAACAACGAAAAATAGAAGTTGGATAATAGCAATGATTTGGGGAGAATGTTGTGGACTCCTGGCAAGCTAAGTTGGATTATGATTGTGGATAATCTATATTTTGGTTATGTAAGAGTGCCGACTATATAATTTCTCTTTCCACTATTAGTTTTATTTTGTATTGAGAACCGACTGTGTAATATTGGTTAAGTGAGCCAACTTGGTAATAAGATATATATATATATATATATATATATA
>MU226698.1:1013459-1027679 GCA_018584345.1 Thuja plicata
AACTATCTAAGCATTGAACATGCTTGTTTTTTTTTCATTACTGAATCACACTTTGTAACAGAAGTTTTGTTGTAAGAGTTATAAGCTCAGTTGGCCCATAACAAGGTGTTGTATACATTTAACAGGGTTTTTATTCCTTTAACAAGGAAATGTACTATGTAATATTCAGATCGTAACAAGGCTAGGTCTTATAACGATGACATCATACTTTAGTGCATTCTTGTCGGTACCATCCCCACCGGGGTTTTCCCTTGGCTAGGGTTTCCTTGAGAATAAATAATGGTGTTATGAGTTTTGTGTTATTTGTTTATGCTCTTTGCATTATAGCAAGTTTATGGTTTATGTGGAATTGGTTTAAAGTTTATTTTAAGTGTTGTAATACTAATTCACCCCCCTCTCAGTATTACGTAATCCTAACAATTGATATCATAGCTTTTGGCCCTTAGAGAGAAAGCTTAACAACTTAAGGGAGATCAGGATGGATTCAGATAATTTGCAAGATAAATTTGAAGCTGCACTTGAATACCTTGATAAAGATAAAGTAGAGAATAGTGACTTGAGATTCCATTTAAGGAGAGTAGTGAGATTCATCAAGATACTAAAAGACCATCTTGAACTTTCCAAAAATCAAAGACAAGATCTTGTGGTTCAGATAAAAGATGATTCAAACAATGACAATTTAGATCAGGTAAAGCTACTTGAAAAAGAGAATGACACTCTAAAGCTTGAGAATGAAGCAATGGCTAAAGTGATTCAACATGAAAAAGATGCTAAAAAAAAGATTGAAGGGGCTTTGAAAAATGCAAACATTCTGATGGAATAAATGAAGAAAGAGGTTGACCATTACAAGAACAAGTATCCAGAATTGTACAAATACAATCAAATTAAAAAAAGGTCAACTTGTTGAGACAAAGAAAGACATTGAGAAACTTCACATGAGCAGTGAATTGATCAATGAACAAAGAGACAGACAGAAACCTAAAGGAGATATGACTGGTATTGGCTTAAATGAGGATGAATGTTCCAAAAATCAAGAAGAAAAACCAAATGCAAAGATTGATGTAGAAAAACCTACTCTTGAAGAACCTAAAGAACATATCAGACCTTTTAGAGGTAGATGTTTTGATTGTAACAAGTTTGGACACATGAAAAGAGATAGAAGAGGTAATTACCCTTTCAAAACTTTCTTTGGTTATTTTTTTAACTGTAATGCATATGGGAACAAGAAAAAAGAATACACGTAACTCAATCAATCTGAATATAGACAAGCCAATAGAGGAGAACGTACAATGAAACGCACATGTTATAAATGTAATAACATTGGACACATTGCAAAGTATTGTAAGCTGCAAGTAAATTGGGACAAAAGACCTCATATATGTAAAAAATGCAACAATCCAAGTCATATAGAAAATTTTTGGAGGTATAAAGGAGTAAATACTCGAAGAGTACCACCTCGTATGAATACAAAGAAGAATGACAATGATACTAGTAAAAGTCTTGTGGAACTCAAGAGTGATTTTGACAGTTGTTTCAAGAAAGAAAAAATAGCAACAGTGGTAAGATATGGAAAATCATAGAGATAAGTGAGATATTGGTTCAGGGTGAGATATTAGATGCTACTAGATCTTTGGTTGATGATAACAAAGCTGAATCAACCTGAATGGACGATCATGGACTTAAGGAGATTATTAGATGAACACAAAAAAATATATCCATCCCTTGAATATGTGAATTAAGCTCTACCGAGCTTAGGTATGATATTGGCTGTAACATTTATTTTAGAGTGCAACATTGGAAGATGCACATTTTTTAGGGCACTCTCCAGTCCTTAAAAAATGAACCATGTAAGGAAACCAAGTTGTTCCTTTGGCATGTTCTTCTGTTGAATGCACAACTAAGGATGCATTCATTTTCTCTTGACCATTTGGACTTTCACCCTCTGTCAATTGTTCACAAAGGTCTCTTTCACTAACCAGCTTGGTGACTTGGATATCAATGCCATATTCCATAACTTTGGTTATCCAACAAGCTCTTTTCTCATATAGGTCTCTAGAAATTAAGAATTCTTTGACACTTGGATGAGTGACTTTCAATTGTACCTTACTTTAAGTCAATAGATATCTGAACTTTTTAAGGATTTTCACTTGAAAAAGTACATGTTTCTCTAAAAAAGAGTATATATTTTCATACTCTTCAAAACCTTTGCTAAAGTAAGAAATAGGTTGCTCCAATCCTTCTGAATGTTGTTAAGTCAATACGTCAGATATGGCATCAGAGCCCCCATAAGCATACAAATTAAAATCCTTTCTGAAGTTAGGATGTAGCAAAGCCAGAGCCTCTGTCAAAGCCTCTTTGATGGCTTAGAAATTATTCTTACCTTCTTTTCTCAACTGAATAATGCATTCTTCTTCAACATCGTTGTTAAAGGATTCAATCAATCTGCAATGTCATACAAAAATGCCTAACAAAGTTAATCCTTCCTATGAAGGATTGAAGAATTTTATTGTGAGGTGGTAGGGATAACTCTAAAATAGTTGCAATCCTCTTAGGGTATACTATAATTCCTTTTTTGGATACAATATATCCTAACAATTTCCCTTCATAAATTGAAAACACACATTTCTTGTGATTGAGAGAGATCCCAAACTTCCTACATCTTTCAAATATTTTCCTCAGATGTTTGAGGTGGTCTCCTGCATGTTTAGAATAGAGAGTGATATCATCTAAGTAGACTAGTACAAACTTGTACATGAGGATTTTAAAGGCCATATCTATAGCCTTTTGAAAGGTAGCACCTGCACTTGAGAAAAAAAAAGATATCTTCTGATAAGCCATGGTTCCCCACCTAGTTGTGAATGCAGACTTATATTGATCTTCTTCACAAACAAAGATCTGATTGTATCTTGAATAACCACCCACTAATGAAAAGTGTTCTGATCTAGAGACACATTGTAGAATCTTCTCCATGGATGGCAATGGATGGAAATATTTTATGGATGTCCTATTAAGGTCCCTAAACTAAACACATAGCCTTAGTTCCTCATTTTTCTTTCTAACAGGAACAAGATTGGACACCCAACTAGTATGCTTGATGGGGTAAATGATACCACTCTCTATTAGTTTTAGAACCTCCTTATGCATGAGTGGCTCAAGTTTGGCGTTGACATACCTTTGCTTCTATCTAATTGGCTTGGCATTTGGCTCTAACTCAATGGTATGTTGATAAAGTGTTGGGTTAAAGCCTTTGAGGTCTTGATATTTCCAAGGGAAGATATCATTAAATTCCTAAAATAGCTTAATATAATCTTTTTTTTTTCTGAATCAGTGTTCACCTTCCCAAATTTCAAGATTTTACCTAGCTCAAGCTCTAAATCAGTGCAATATTCTTGTTGAACTATCAGGCTAGTTTTAGTCTTCTTGGCTTGGTCATCTTTGTTGAAGATAGATTCCAAGAAGACAAGGCCTTTAGGCATCTTATTAGATTTGAGTTACATCACTTGGTCAAAAAATTTCTACATCAACCTACCTTGATTATGCTCTATAAAGACATCTTCTTCAAACAAGAATTGTAGAATTTCCTCATTATCATCAAATAATTGCCAATTAACATTATTATCAGGAACATAAGGTCTAACAATTACTTTGATATGTTGTTGGTCCTTTTCCATTGAAATGCTACTAGGAATGTCATATTGGGATCTAACCATAGCTAATCTATCTGCATTCATATTCAATTTTCTCAGTATAGGAATAATGTTTTTTTTTTAAGGCAAAAGTGGAAGATACCACTATATACATTATATAAAAACTAGTTCAAGAAATCCATGGGGAAAGAACTAGCAAGAAAACCTCACTTCTCAATTCAATTACAACATAAGCTCAGAGAGATCCTATGAGCTACTTAGAGCACCTAAGTCTTGGCATGAGAATTTTGAATACAATTTTCATGTGCCAAGACATTACATCAAAATATAGCTACTGAAGACTGACCAATAACTTGGTAGCAATGCTACAGCAACTCAAAGGCTTAATATTAACCACTTGGGAGCAACACCAAACTTTGGTAACTCAGAAGCATTTTGGTATAGCACCTTGGGGGAGACTTGGAGTAAGCTTGCTCATTGTCAAGTACCTTGAGAAATTAGTAATCTGTCGGTATTAAGCAATAATGTTGAAAGCATGAAAATATTCTATAGCATCCCAAAACTAATTCTTGTAGGCTTTAATTATATCATTCTTAGTTTCACTTATCCATCTTACTTGGCTGACCCCTAGCTCACTGTCACCATATACTTGTAGGTCTTTGATACCTCTTTTCCTAGACCAATCTAGTCCATTTACAAATCTCTCATATTCAGTAGTGTTGCTAGTGCAAGAAAAACTGAATCTAAAGGTTGTATAGTATTTCTTACCTTTTGGAGAGATCAGCATAGCACCACCACCTAATCCATGCCTGCTTCTAGCACCATCAAAGAATAGCTCCCAAAATTTATTTCTCTATTCTTTTGATTCCTCAGTGTTTGCGTTTAAAAGTGTACGCCTGCTTCTATGATCTATGGTTCCCGAGCTTTCCAAAGGCAAGAGTTAGTAGCAAAGGTTTCACAAATGATATAAATCAAGTACACAATAACTACTAAAATGAATAACCTAAAACGTAATCAATAAAATGTACAAGCAAGAGAAAGGAAAACAAATAAATGCAAACCCCACGATGCTTGAAGCTTCTATTGTTTCTCTCTACTCCTTCTAAAATGTTGTTCTTAATGCTCAGTATTGGCGGGGCAGCGTCTATGACTTGAGAAGTGTCGAGAATTTGCTAATTGAAACAAGTGTGTGTGATCGCAAGATGGCTTGAATGCTAGAACTAAACTAACATAGTAATGGTGCACGAGAGCTTGAAATCTTGGATCCTTCAAATGGTTATGAAGGGTTTATTTTATAGGAATTGGTGATGATATGAACTGTTGAGATCAATCCCAGAGATAGGGAGATGAATGGTTGAGATTGAAAGGAACTAGAGAAGCCATCAGTAAACTCCACCTCTTCATTTGGCAAAGAGGAGATAAAGCTTGATTGACTGAAGAGCTAATTATGAGTTACCTTTTTGAATTGAAGAGGTGGGTGAAGTTACCCATGTGGACTGGAGAGATGGGTGGAGTAATCCATGTGAGCTGATTGGAGATATCTCTTTGAAGATAAATGAATATTTAATTCATTTATTTAATTAAAGTTTTCAACATGTGAGATAATTGAATTCTTTTTTATTAGAATTTCTTTATTGAATGAAATTAAATTAATTTAATTGGAAGAATTTAATTAGTAAGTTTAAATATTTGAATTTAAACTATAGGAAATTTAGTTTAATTAAATAATTAATGGCAATTAATCAATTAAATTTATTTAATTAAATAAAATTAATTATTTAATTAAATTTGGGAATTTGATTAGATGATTTCGGGAATGAATTTAGAGGAAAATAAATGATTAATTAATGATTTAAAAACTATTAATTAATAGATAAAAATTAGTGTTTTTAATGTAAGGTCGCAAGCCTGTCCATTTTTAGGTGTCTACATTTGCCCCTCTTTGATGTGATGTGACTTGTCACAGCGTGTCAAAGATTGTTTGATTTTGCCCCAGCTTACCCCAATAGTAGTAGGTGTAATTATGCCTCCTCAACAAATTTGAGGGAAAAGTCACGACATGAGTGCTTGTTTGTTGAAACCGCAATTTTTGAAACTGGGTAGGTGACAGATTTGATAAATGCTTTAATATGCCTCTGTTATTGACTGTCAAAGTTTTCGAGGACCGGGAAGAAAATTCTGAGCTCCTAGTGAAATTAGGGTTTTTGAAACACCTATAAATAGAGAAAAGAGCCATTCATTTGCCACATTGCGATCTTGGAGCTTTGATTTCATGGTGAGTTTGCTTTTTGTTTTTTGTCTTCTTTTCTCTTGTTTTCTTGAGATGGTGGGCCTTCCTAGCATTAATCACATATCTGACCAAGTCTGGACCTACCACAAACCAGTTGGCATAGGGCGTCTAGTGAGTTTTATCTCTTTGTGTGTCATTAATGCTTTCATTTATCACTTTTAAAATTTATACTTTTTTGAGAAATGCATTTGTGTGCCGCAATTGGTTGTGGTTTTGCCGCAATTGCCTGTTGGTTACCACAATTGATAAGTGTGCCATACTTGTGTATATTGCATGTTGCAATTGATGTTTGTATGCCACACTTTCTCTTTGTGTTTTGCAATCGCCTAACAGTACCGCAGTTCTATTGCTTTATTACCGCAATCGAATTTTCAGCACTATTTGCCTGATGTCTTTGTCTGATATTTAATTTTTTTTACTTCTGTTACTTGCCTTAATGACTGAAACTAATATTTTTCTGATTTATTTCTATGTACAGTTCACTGGGTAGATTCTGCGCTGTCAAGAGTTTAGGCCGGCAGGTCTTGTATACAAATTTCAGTTGATAGAGGATGTGAGGTCAGTTCTTCGAGATCTTGGTTTGTACTGGCTTTGTTATATGCCTGAGATTACAACCAATAGGGGTCTGATCTCCGCTCTTTTAGAGTGGTGGCATTTTGAGACATGCACTTTTTGGTTATCGACCGGTGAGTGTACTGTCACTTTGGAGGATGTGTATCACATCCTCCAACTCCCGATCTAGGGAGAGCTTGTGGAGTATTCCACCTGCACTGGTGTTCTTTAATTGACTGAGCTTTCTGGATTTCCATGGGATCAGCTCAGGCTGGCTGGTGATTATGATATTCCATGGTTCAGATTCAACTTGAGCCTTGATAGGATGTCCACTTTACTGGAAAGTTTGATATATGGCATTTTATGCCCCGATCGTTGACAGTGTGGTTTTTATGTCGGCTTCGGTACTGTATTACAGAGTATGGTTAGGGATCGCACTGTATTTTCTTGGGTTCCATACATGTTGTCCCACATGCATTTTCATATGTTTTATGCAGCTTACCTTGATGGTAAGTTGCTTGGCTATGTGCGACCCTACTTTAGATATGGGCATGGGAGCATATTTCTGTATGTGGTCCTGTTGGTGCCCATGCTCTTCCAGCTGATAGGCCATATGTCTTCATGTATGATGGAGCCATTATTTCGACTCATATGGGTCATTTGACATATTGGCGGTAGCAGTTGGATATGATACCTTACTTTATTTGGAGGACTTATAGAGATTACCCTGTCTAGGATGGAGAGGACATCCATCTCCTATTCTGTCATCAACGGAGATACTTGATTGGACACGTTACTGAACATATTCATATGATAGACTTTCACAACACCGACAAGGTGTTGTGCCACTTCGGAGAGAAGCAGGACATTTTTTATTCTTATGCATACTTTGCTCAGAGGTCGAGGGACTCTGTTGTATGGGGTGGTGTAGTATCACTTGATGCTTCCCGCACTGAGTTTTTAGGCTTGCCTCCTGTGGCATGGACCTGGCGCTCTGCTACTATAGACGTATGTTTGTCTTGTTTTCTGATTTCTTATGTACTTCCTTTCTATTATGTGATACTTTTCTCATATCTTGTTTTGATACTTATGTCCTTATTTGTGATAGTACTGATATTTGAATTTATCTTTTGCAGGCACTACACCCCAGTATGATGCCCATTGGTTGTAGCATCGACCAGTTGCACTTACAGATGTCTTGCATCCTATTTCCAGGACTATTATGAGGAGGGCCCAACAGGTACAACATGGTAGGGGAGGTCATGATGGAGGGAGAGGTGGTAGCAGGGGAGGTAGGGATAGGGGGAGAGATGGTGGTAGCGGAGGGAGGGGTGGTGGGAGAGATGGAGGATGGGGTAGGGGAGATGATGGAGGTGATGATCCTGGTCCCGAGGGTGCTGGTGGTATGGTTAGGACTAGAGATGGCCAGAGTGGGGGTTAGACTAGTGCTCCTTGAGTTGGGTTGGGTACTATTTTAGAGGATGAGGAGGCCATGGAGGAGGAGGCACCCCAGCTGGTGCAGAGAGTACACCAGAGAACAACTGTTGTTTTGGCTCCTAGAGAGGTGGATAGAGTAGTCATCGAGGATGTTGATATTGAGATTGTTGATATAGACGTGGAGGCTCTAGATGAGTAGAGTGCGGAGACTGGTTCTTCTACTAATAGTGGAAACATTGGAAGTAGCACAGGGGAGAGCTTGGAGAGTGCTGATGATTCCTGGGTTGTTAGGAGGAGAGGAGGTGACGGTTTGGGAGACATGGCGGAGGAGGGGGACATGGAAGTGGCTATGGGAGGCATGGAGAATGATCCCTCAGATTTGGAGTGTCTCACGCAGCAATTTCAGGACCTTTAGGCCAGGGTTGCTTTATTTGATGCATGTGCTACTACTTTGGAGGCCCAGGTTATAGCGGCCAAGTCTAGAGAGCGACAGGCTCGAGTTGAGGTTCACTCTTTTATTGATAGTGTACAAGATGCCTCGCACCATGAGGTTCTTGATAGGACTACAGATCTAGGTATGATTGTTAGAGAGAGATCGAGTATTGGAGGCGTCACTATGAGGGCACAGTTCTTGTATCATAGAGGGTGCTGAGTTATACAGCCTCCTAGAGATTGAGGACACAACGATCTTAGAGTAGTGGTGTTAGAGCCCCTCGTTCATCCCAGAGGATATATTCTGACATGCCACCCCCCTGTCCACCTATTTGCGAGGGTGGGGGTATCTCATGTTGACCCTTTTTATGTATCATGTACCATTTTTGTAGTGTTGTCATTGTATATACTCTGAGTAGTACCATTTTTGTATCCCGACACACTGATATTTATTGAGATATATGTTGATTACCTTCTTTGATCAGACTTGTGACCGTTCATTGTACTCAGATAGTTTGATTTATATGAGATGCAACTAGTGTTTTGATATGATGTGCAATGGTTTATTTTCTATATGTATGATTCTACATGATTTGGTGGTTTAGATGATGAGATGTATATGCAATATAATTCTGTTATGTAGACTTGTATATTGATGATTTAATTTTCTTATGATACTAACATGTTCATGGAGGATGGTGGAAATGAAATGCACGTTTATATGAGATGCTTATGGATGCATGTGGTTTTATGATTTATCATGTATGCAACTACCATGTTTTTTTCTTTCTTTTCTGATGTACTTAAAGGAATGAATGCAATCTACTATGCACAAAATATCTGAGTAATGCATGTGTTAGTTAGAAAGAAGTTATATCAGATAGTTGTGCTCTGAGATTGATCTAATAGAATTGAATGATAGAAAGGATGTTCTTTTTGCATTTTTGGATATATATGATCTGATAGAAAGGATGAGTGTCCCAAGTTGCTACCCCTGTTTCTAATATTTAACATCATTGCATTTTTTTTTTGTATTTTCTAATATTCTGAAGAGCATCGAATGATCCAGATCACATGCCACCTGGACACCGCCATGACCTCTTGATAGCGGAAGGAGTAGAGAGATTGAATAGAAAGAGAACTATAGTGCACCCAAATATTGACCATCTGGGTACCGCTTGTCCTTTGAATTAATCTAAAAAAAAGAAATCAAGATAGAACTCCTACGCCCCTAGAGTCCATCTGGGTAGCATCCTGAGCTCTTGTTTGCAAGATAAAGGGAAAGACCATAGAAACCAACATAGAACTCCAAAGCAACTCAAAGTCCATCTTAATAGTGTTGCGAGCTCCTGATTCTATAAACCAAACAAGCAAAATAAAAGAGAAGGAATTTCCAATTCTTTCCCAGGGTTAAGCTCAGATCGTGGAATTACGCGGCTCCCAGATAAGTGATAGTGCCTACTGCATTTATCCTAAATCATCATGGCCTTGAATTCAAAGTGAACATTCAATAGACAGCAATCAAAGAAAATAAGTCATGATCTATCATAGCTACTCTCCTCAAATGGTGGATCATGGAGTAGGGTAAGAACATAACCGCAAAATATAGACTAACATCTGACCGACTTGACTGACCTAGTCAACTTTTTTGGATGGTTCCTTGATGCAGTTGGATTCTCTTGATTGGTTCGACTCTTTGGATAGGCTTGATGGGCTTGATTGCTTGAGTGTGTCTGGTTTTAGTAATAGATTACTCATATAGGAATAACCTGTCTAGTTTGAGTGTATCCATCACTATGTAAGACGATTGATATGATTGATTGATTGATTTCTTTGATCATGTTGGCAGCTGATCAAGCTGTGTCAGATGAGCCCAATGCTAGTTTGGAAATCTCATGATTGTGATAATTGATAGATTGATTTGATCATTTTGGTAGCTGATCAAGCTGTGTTAGATGGGCCCAATGTTGATTCACAAAGCTCATGATTGTGACATTTGATAGATTGGCTTGGTTGGCTGTTGCTTGCTGATTGATTTGATAGATTTGATAAAGATGTGTCAGATGAACCCAATGCTGATTCGCAAAGCTCATGATTGTGACATTGATTGATTGGGCGTGATTTCCCTTTTCTCTCTTGATAACTGAGTTGGTTTTATTGCTTTGGATTTTGTAATTTTTTGAATTTTTTTTATGAAGATTGATTTTCTCTTGATTTTTAATCTATTTAGGATTTTTTTAAGAAGTTTTCCAAATTTTTTTGGATTTTTCTAGGACATTTAGAATCACCTCCTAGTCTGGTGGACCAGTATTAACCATGGATAAGTGCTTGATACTCAGAGGGGATTGTGCTTCTAGATATAGCCTGGGTACTTAGTCTTGCATTTGCAATGTGCTCAAGCTTTTGGTTTTAGAGTTCATTGATGGTGAAGCTGGATTTGAGCACTTGGCGCCTATTTTCCAGGTTTTCACCAAGGTACCTACTCAATAGCACCTGATTGCTAGGTTTTCACTGAGAGAGCAATTTTTTTTCTATTTACTTTTCTTCTTTTTTTATTTTTTTGTTGTCGCCAAGGCTCCTGATTGCCAAGTTTTCACAAAGATAACTTTTCTATTTTTTAAATTTTTTTGGTATTTTCTAGATATGTAGATAGGTGCCTTAATCATAAAGACCTCAAGGTTAGAACCTCTTGAGGTACTGTTATACACTGAATTTGTGCCTCTAATCTCAAGCTCTCTTGGTCTTGATAATCCAGTATAACATGCGAATGATCTCAAGGTTGTGGGACCTTATGCTAACCGATATGAGACCTCCAGGTTCTAGGCTGGTTCCTCTTGGATAATCACCTTAATTTTCTTCTTAAACAGAAAATTAAATCTTTTGAGGGAAAGGGGTAGAAGGATTGCTTGAAAGGGAAAAGACTGAAAGCAAACTACCTACTAGGTGATGCACCAAAATTAGGGCTTGGATCTCAGTATAGAGGAATGAAATCAATGAAGGAACCAGGTCAAATAAGTCACAACTCGCTAGATAGGCTTGCATAAATATTTCATAGGAAGGCCTAAACATAAGACTCGACCTATAACCTGCAAACAAACATCCTTCTCTGCAACCAGGTGTAGGAATGAGACAAGACTGCTAGGGGCTGAAGTATACCCACAAAACATCTAAATTAGACCAGACACAGTAACACACAGATTTGCAAAAAATGAGAGGGACTAGGAACCCCAATGTCCATTAATCACATTCATAAATTTGATCCAATAAGAGATAATACAAACCAGGAAGCATAGGGATATGAAGGATTATCACAAAGTACTTCCAGCATCTTGCATAATCAATGAGAAGATTACAGGATGTAAAAGTCAGAGGGCAGAAAGAATGCCTCAGATAACTCCAAGAGAGAACAAATTCTCTTTACAAAATGCCAAAATCTGAGCACTCAGGCTCTCAAAAACTTTAAATACTCCCATGCACGCAGGCAGGAGTCTCAGAAAACCTAACTAGGGTTACAGATTTACAATTTACTAATTGACCCTAGGAAAAAATCTAATCTGGCCATAAATGTGCACCAAGTGAATCGATCAGATCAGATTTCCTAACTTGCGCCCATCCCTGTACTTGATTACGCATCGTGGACAAGAAACCTAGAAGAAATCAGCTCAACCTTGCAAGTAAGTCTCTGTCATGAATGCTCACCAACTGATCCTATCTCCCAGGACAAGAAATGACCCCTTGACGGCCGCCGCTCAAATTCTCATCAATGAGCCATCGATCATGACCATGCCCTTCTGCCAACTGCACCTGGAGAGCAATAACTTCTGATTGGACTCTGTATCTCCTTCCACATCTCTGAATCTTCTATTTCTCCATCGACATTGAACAAATCTATTCCAGGGATCAAAAGACTCTCTGTGCATGGCCCTTCTGCAATTGAAACCTTCTGATCAGTTCTGGAACATGAGCACGGAGGAACCATGGCTGTCGAGCGTTCACAGTGCCAAATCTGCCACCAAACATTCAAATTCAAAGTCCCGCGACCACGCGACTAACCTTTGGTCTCTTCATCGCGAGCAACAGACCTTAACCATAGTTAAATCTCCAGACTTGGCGACAAAGCACTTTTTACCTCTTCTTAACTCGAGCCAAGATCCAGCGACAAGGTGACTGTGAAATCTCGAAGTCGCGAGGCACTTTACTTAACTCACCTTTCTTCCTGTGACCATGCGCCTAACTATCACCCCAGACCGTCACGGCTTGTCGCCTGATCGCCAGATGCTATCTTTCTGTTTTGAGACTACGCGACCACACTTAGTCGCCAAGTCGAGAGAACCCAGCACCGAGCCCTTTGACTTATCTTAATAGTCATCATGTGCCCTTTAATCTTTCTAGCGACATCCCGACTGACCCTAAGGCGCTGAGTCAGGAGTACTTTTCATGTAGGGCACTTTTATCACCCGACCACGCGACCACCATTAGATCATCTACTCCTTGCATCAGACGGTTGGTGCTTAATAGCTTGAAAACTGTGGCTACCCCTAAATCCTCCTGTGATCCTGCGACTGGGGCAAAGAAACACTTAGTCTCGAAGTCACCCATATCCTTCATCTGGCGATTACCCAACTAACATCAGCATCCATCCACCATATGACATATGTCACACAGCCACTGGTTACTTTTCTGCACACTGGGATGCTGAGTCATCATTCTGTTCTAGCGACAAAGCGACCAAGGGCAACCGCGAAGTCAGGAGATATTTTTGCTAACTACTGAAACTTCATGCGACTTCACGACTGAAGGTGGGCCCCATTCTTTGTATTCATTGCTCGGTGAGTAAGCGACGAGCACTACTTTTTGCTCGTCGCACGCTCGCGAGCTGGTTTCTATTTCTTCCCTTCGATCGGCGACTGCGCGATGAGTTCATCTGTTCCTTTGGTCTCTCACCTATGAGCTCTTTTTTCTTTACCTGAACTTCTCGGCAACTGCGCGACCACTTGTTCTTTCAGCTCGTCGCAGACCCACGGCTGACAATATTACTTCAACATAACTTCTGCGGGTGTGCGACATATATATTCTTTACTCGTCGCTGACTCGTGAATACAAAACCCTACATGGAATAAACATCGCGACTGCGCGATGAGGCTTAAAAAAAAAGACCCGCTCGGTCACATGACTAGAATGACCTAACCTAGATAGCTTGCGATTGCGCGATAACATATTTCCTCAGCTCATCGCTCAGTCGGGGATGGATTGGACTTATGCAGGAATAGATCACGATTGCGCGATGACTGCGATTGGGAGCTCATCGCGCACTCGTGCAACTTAATGACTTAAACATAATTCCACCACGACTGCGTGATGAGATAGGAGTAAAACTTTTTGAAAAGGCTTAGCCATTTTGGGCGGGAAAACACAGACAATGCCAAATTGCACAGGATGTAAAAATTTGGGTAACATTTTGGTGACTTCTGCGGGATGTCAGCCTACTAGACATTTGATCAGTGGCCTTGACATACTATTGGGCATGGAGTCACTTCTGAACACAAAAACTTGATAGGGAAAAACTGTGCACGTGCACTTCTTGAAAAGCAGGGGAAACTACACTAGAAAACTGGAAAAAAACAGGAAACCTAAACTAAAGCTAAACTAACCAGTACAGAAGCTAGTCAAACAAAACCATTCACTGGTTGTGAAAAATAGCTACCCTTCCTCATCAGGACATTTTGCATTGAGTTCACAAGGGTAACTAGAAGGACCAGAGGCACATAAAGATTTATCAAATAATTAAGACTTGCCTCTATAAAAATGAGATCAAGTTTACCTTCCTCTGATTGATCATATGGAGGAACCTCGGTAAACTCC
>MU226698.1:1031076-1044000 GCA_018584345.1 Thuja plicata
GTTAAATCTCCAGACTTGGCGACAAAGCACTTTTTACCTCTTCTTAACTCGAGCCAAGATCCAGCGACAAGGCGACTGTGAAATCTCAAAGTCGCGAGGCACTTTACTTAACTCACCTTTCTTCCCGTGACCATGTGCCAAACTGTCACCCCAGACCGTCACGGCTTGTCGCCTGATCGCCAGATGCTATCTTTCTGTTTTGAGACTACGCGACCACACTTAGTCGCCAAGTCGAGAGAACCCAGCACCGAGCCCTTTGACTTATCTTAACAGTCATCATGTGCCCTTTAATCTTTCTAGCAACATCCCGACTGACCCTAAGGCGTTGAGTCAGGAGTACTTTTCACGTAGGGCACTTTTATCACCCGACCACGCGACCACCGTTAGATCATCTGCTCCTTGCATCGGACAGCTGGTGCTTAATCGCTTGAAAACTAAGGCTACCCCTAAATCCTCCTGCGATCCTGTGACTGGGGCAAAGAAACACTTAGTCTCGAAGTCGCTTAACCCATATCCTTCATCTGGCGATTACCCGACTAACATCAGCATCCATCCACCATATGACACATGTCACACAGCCACTGGTTACTTTTCTGCACACTAGGATGCTCAGTCATCGTTCTGTTCTGGCGACAAGGCGACCAAGGGCAACCGCGAAGTTGGGAGACATTTTTGCCAACTGCTGAAACTTTATGCGACTTCACGACTGAAGGTGGGCCCCATTCTTTGTATTCATTGCTCGGTGAGTAAGTGACAAGAACTACTTTTTTCTTGTCGCACGGTCGCGAGCTGCTTTCTATTTCTTCCCTTCGATCAGCGACTGCGCGATGAGTTCATCTGTTCCTTTGGTCGCTCACCCGCGAGCTCTTTTTTCTTTACCTGAACTGCTCGGCGACTGCGCGACCACTTATTCTTTCATCTCGTCGCAGACCCGCGGCTGACAACATTACTTCAACATAACTTCTGCGGGTGTGCGACATATATATTCTGTACTCGTCGCTGACTCGTGAACACAAGACCCTACATGGAATAAACATTGCAACTGCACGATGAGGCTTAAAAAAAAAGACCCGCTCGGTCGCATGACTAGAACGACCTAACTTGGATAGCTCATGATTACGTGATAACATATTTCCTCAGCTCGTCGCTCAGTCGGGGACAGATTGGACTTATGCAGCAATAGATCGCGATTGCGCGATGACTGCGATTGGCAGCTCGTCGCGCACTCGCGCAACTTAATGACTTAAACATAATTCCACTGTGACTGCGTGATGAGAGAGGAGTAAAACTTTTTGAAAAGGCTTAGCCATTTTGGGCGGGAAAACGCAGACAAGGCCAAATTGCACAGTATGTAAAAATTTGGGTAACAGGTACATGGTGTTGTTGTATCCGGGGAGCTGATCTCCTTCTAGTGTCGCTAGGATGAATGCCCCACTCTGAGTAGAGATTGACTCACTCTATTTGATTATTCTAATTTTCCATGAGGACAAGGGTCTCCTATGTCAAATTTTTGTGGCTTCACCTTCTTATGATAGTTCCTTCTAAGGTGATTTTGATAGCCTTGTAAGTGGTCGAAGGCATGCTGTCTTCTTTCACCTAGTAACTCTAGTTCACTGAGCCTTGCTACTCTGTAGTCTTCATCTGTTATTAGTTTCTTCAATGATATCCTTAGGGATGGAATTTCCACTTCAAGGGGTAATACCACCTCTGATCCATATACTAGGGAGAAAGGAGTGGCCCCTGTAGGTGTTCTCACACTAATTTTTGTATGCCCATAATGTCGTACTAAGTTGTAAATGTCAGTCTCACCCTGATTCATTCACTATTTTCTTCAGGATTTTCAAGATTGCCTTATTTGTAGCTTCGGCTTGGTCATTCCTTTGAGGATAATAAAAGGAAGATAACCCTTGTTTGATATGGAAGTGTTCACATAGCTCTTCAACATCCTTGTTCTTGAAAGGGGTACCATGATCTATCAGGATTGTTTGAGGGATTCCGTATCGACAGATAATATGGTTAAGTATGAACATTGCTATTTGCTTTCCAGTGATGTAAGTGAGGGGAGTTTCTTGCACCCACTTGGTGAAATACCTTCTTTCTACTATGATGTATTTGTGTCCATTTGTTGAAGAAGGTATTATTTTCCCCACTAGGTCAAATCCCCACATTGAAAATGGCAATGGTGATGTAATAGGATTTAGTTCCTGGGATGGTGCATGGATGAGGTCTCCATGAATCTAACATTTTATACACCTTTGAACATGTTTGTGTGCATCTGTCTCTATTGTGGGCCAATAGTATCCCATGCAGATGATCTTCTTAGCTAAGTTGTTGCCAGCTCCGTGGGTTCCACAAATTCCTTCATGTACTTCGTACAAAGCTTTCTAGGATTCCATGGAAGTGAGACATCGTAATAGCCTTCCATCTAGACTTCATCTGTATAAAGTAGTTGAGAGGATGGTATACCTAGAGGCTTGGTGGATGAGGGACTTTCTCTAGTTCCTAGATAAGTTGGGAGATAAGACATTATTTTAATTATAGTTATAGACATCTTGGTACCATGGGGATTCAGGACAAACAAGGACACATGTTGTTTCTATGATAGATGCTTGGTGTGATGGCACCAAAATTTGCTCTACTAGAACTTGGAATCTTGCTTCGTTGCCTGGAATATCAATCAGTGATGTTATGGTAGCCATCGCATCTACAACTTTGTTTTGTGGTCATGGGACTTGCTCGAAGAAGATGTAATGGAACTTGGTGTGTAGTCTTTCCATCTGTGCTCTGTATGGTATGAGTTTCTCATCTTTGGTCGTATAATCATTGTTGACTTGACTGATGATCAACTACGAGTCTCCAAAGACCTTAAGGTTCTTGATTCTCCATTGAATAGCTATCTTTAGACCGATGACCAGGGCTTCATATTTTGCCATGTTGTTGGTGCATGGGAAGTTAAGTTTGAAAGAATTTGGAATTGTATCATTATCTAGAGTGATAAGCACTATCCATGCCCCCACACCATGGTTTGTACATGATCCATCAAAATAAAGTTTCCATACTTCATTCACTGGTTGTAGTGTCACGATCGATTCATTAGGAAAGTCAGAAATAATAGGCTAACAGTCCTGAATGGGTGCCTCTGCTAGTTTATCTGTGATCACTTGTCCTTTGATGGCCTTTTTTTCTACGTACTCAATGTTGAACTCACTTAAGATCATTACCCACTTTGCCAATCATCCGGTGAGCGCTGTTTTGCTTAGGAGGTACATTAAAGGATCAATATGTGCGATCAACTTTTTTTGGTGACTAGATGTATAATGTCTTAGCTTCTGGGAAGAGAAGAAAACTGCAAGGCATGAATTTTCAATTGGCATATAGTTTATCTCATATCCAACCAATGTCCTGATTAGATAGTAGATGGCCCTCTCTTTACCTACGTCATCATGTTGTACCAAGAGTACACCTAACGTTGACTCCGTCACTGAGATATATAGAAGAAGTGGTCTACCTTAGAGTGGTGGTACCAATATAGGAGACTTGAGAAGGTATTTTTTGAATATTTGAAATGCTTGTTTGCATTGCTCTGTCCATATGAATTTGATGTCTTTGTGCAATAGATGTTGGAATGGGTGGCACTTTTCTGCTAGTTGAGATATGAAGCACCTAATTGATTGGTGCCTTCCTTGTAACCCTTTTAGTTGTCTCAGGTTTGATGGTGGAGGCATGTCTAATATTGCTTTGAATTTCACTGGGTCCACTTTGATTCCTCTATGTGATACTATGAACCCCAGTAACTTTCCTGCAGTAACACTGAATGCATATTTCTTTGGGTTTAGACAGACCTTGAATTCTTGCATTTTGTCAAAGATTGGCCCCAAAACTTGTAGATGATCCTTTCAAAGTATTGACTTGGCTAGTATGTCGTCCACATAGTCTTCCATTGTTTTGTGGATGAGATCATGAAATATAGCTGTCATAGCCCTTTGATATGTTGCTCTGGCATTCTTTAAACCAAACGGCGTGACATTCAAACAATATGTCCCCCAAGGACATGTGAAAGTTGTTTTGTGTTGGTCCTCTGGTGCAATCCTTATTTGATTGTACCCTGAAAAGCCATCCATGAGTGATAGCATTTGATGTCCCACAGTTAGATCTACTATCATATCTATGTTGGGTAAAGGAAAGTCATCTTTGGAATAAGCTATGTTGAGATCCCTGAAGTTTGTGCAAATCCATATCTAACCACTGTGCTTTGTAACTGGTACCAAGTTAGATATCCAATCTGCATATGGTATAGGTCTTATGAATTTAGCATCCAGGAGCTTTTTCAACTCTGCTTTGACTAGCAATGCAACATGGCGATGCATCTTTCTCAGCTTCTACTTGATAGGTTTAGTGTTGGGTAGCAACGAGAGATGGTGTAGTACTAGTTCAGGATCCAACCCTACCATATATGAGTAGGACCATGCAAAATTGATCATCCTTGCCTTGAAGAAACTGATAAATTGTTCTCTCTCCTTGGGAGAGAGTGATTTCACCAAGTATATGTTCTTTGGGCTCTTGTCATCTCCCAAATTGACTTCCTCTATTTCTTCTGCTAGTAATGTTGATTTCTCCTCTGTCAAGGGGAGGAATTCCTTCTTTCCATCTTCTAGCACCTCAGTGAGGTTTTCGCTAGAAGATACATCTTGTTTTAGATTTTTATCATTCTTTTATTCCTTTTTTCTTTTGAGGACTGGAAAGAGGAGCTTCCTCCCTGAATTATGCCACTTTATTGAGGTTAAAGGAGAGGCCTACCTTGTGGTCTCCTAATGGAATGCCTTCCCTAAGTCCCATGAAATGGGAATTAGCCTCATCATTCTTGAAGACATCTAAATCAGGTGGTCCTTGTTGATCCCACTCTATGAGCTCAGGGTGTACAAGATAGATACTTTCACTATTGTTTGGCTCTGGTTGACTGAAAGGGACTATAGATATGGTTCCTACCAAATTGGACTGTGATGTGGACATACCACTTGAGGTCTGATAGATGACATGCTTGTCTATGTAGGGTTGTTTGGTAATGGTCAGTTGGTCAAATAAGTCTTCTAGATTTATGATAGTGTCTAATTGAGGGGAATAATCTGGGATCAATGGTTTAGAGTCATGAAGGGATCTCCACTCATACTCATGGGAGTCAGTCTCAATAGAATGCTTTTCAGATGTCTCACTTCCTTGGTTATCATCGATTTCTATGTGGAGGTCTATTCGGGTTTGTGTAGTTCCCTCTTCGATGGGCAACAAGTGTTGTAATATGTTGCTTATCAAGACATGTTTTGTGTTGTGCCCCTAGTGTACCTCTGCTATTTGTTCCTGATTGACTTGAATGTCTTGGATCATAGGACTAGTTCTTTGTTGTCCATAGCCCTACCCTCTTGTGTTTCTCTGGGTTGGCGGGAGAGACAATTCCAATATGCCTTGTTGTCTTTCCCTTAGCCCGGTCTTACCATCGTACCCAAATCTTTGTATCATTATGTAACCATTACCATAGTTTGACAGGGGTAGTGTTGGTTGGATTGTCTTTGGTGAGTCTTGGTATAACTAGGTATTGATGTCCTGCTCAAATGGCTTTTCTTCCACTATGTCTCCCCATCAGACAAAGTTTGTGGGTGGACATCTGAATAGAACAAGCTGAGGAGTTTCTATTGTAATGAAAGGTTGTGGCATGCCATAAGTTCTTAGGCTCTGAGGCGTGTGTGTGATGGTGAAAGCCTCTTCATATCTGTATTCACCATAGCCTTTGTCAGTAATGGATATCTTTCCCACTTTTTGTGAGATATCTTTAAGATTTGAATTTGAAGAGGAGGGAATACTTGCATCCTGGTTAATGACCATCTTTCCTGCTATCCGTGTGACATCCTTGGGATTCAAATCTGAAGAATATGGGATGCTTGCATCTTGGTTTGATCATACCTGGTTATCAGTGCTGATTTTGACCACATTACAATATTGGAAAGGATTGGGATCTCCCTCTATGATGATCTCCTCTCCCTGGTGTGGGAATTTGATGCATTGATGGTATGTCAAAGGTACATCTTGCATTTCATATATCCAAGGTCTCCCTAGTAGCATTTTTTATCCCAACTCGAGGTCTAAGATTTGGAAGGGAGTGTTTTTTACCACAGGACCAATAGGAACAGGTAAAATGATAATACCTTTAGAGGACCTTTCCTCTTCATCATAAGCTCTAATATTTATCCTCCTTGTGACATCAATGCCTGATTAACTTTAGAGTACAGATGTTTAACCCAGCTCCACCATCAACAAGGACCCTACGGATAGCGCTTTTGTGCACCTGGACAAGTAAGTGCAAAGGATCATTATGCAGGGGTTTATGTGGTCGTACATCATGGTCGGTGAATGTGGCATGTTTGTTAGCAGCTATATGGTTGACCATTGTTTGGAAGCTCTCAGGTGTTATGTCCCTTGGGACAACTATATTCTTAAGGGCTTGGTCAAGTGCTAGCTTATGCTATGGAGATATGCATAATAGGTCAAACATGGAGATCTAGGCCAGTGTGCACTTTAGTTGGTCCACTATGCTTGTTTGTGGATCTGAGTTTGCTATAGGATTAGCCGGTATAGTAGAAAAGGATGGTACTCCTTGCAAGATGACTCTAGTGTGACACATTGTTATATCACATTTGTTACCTTAGTTTTTGATAGTGATCGTAGCCACATGGCTATTTGAAGGATTGAGGCAATTGATAACATTGTCACTATTGACATATTTATAGTTGACTTGTTTTGTTGGTCTACCAGACCTGAAAGATTTTCTCTTGTTGTGATCATGAAAGGTATCATTGAAAATAGTGTGATCAGTTGTGCCTTTGGTTTGGGTATTTGTCACATCAATGGTCTATGTGTCAATCAGGTCTTGGATAGCATGTTTCAATTGGTAACAGTTGGATGTTTTATGTCCTTTTACCCGATGGAACTCGCAGAAGTCTTTATCATTATACCACCTTGGTTTTTTTTCATCTTGTTCAATGTCCCTGATTTTTGGGAGAGTGATAGTGTTTGATTGTATCAACTTGCATAAAGTTGATTCTATCGCCTCTCCTAATGGTGTGAAATCTCATTGCTGGAATTGAAACTGTGGTCTGCGTTGATTATGTTGCTGATTGTTTGACATAGCGGCTGCTTGTACAGGAGGAGGTTGGTTTTGGATTTATGCTTGTTGAGTGGGCCCTGTGGGTTTTTGGTTGGCCATAGGTGCACCTTGTAGTGACACCTTGGGTTGTGTGTAGTTGACTTTTTTCACATCAATGATACCATTGCTAGTGATATTCTTGTTTTTGTTCCACCACTTAGCTTTGTCTATTACATTCTTATTCATATTCATTTGTGTGGGATCTACAAGGATTCCTTGTTTGACTAAGTTCTGTTCACAACGAACTCCTCTTTCGATGAGTTGTGTGAAGTTCAGAGCCAATTGTAACTCTGTTATGAATGACATGTTAGGAATTAGATTGACAATGAACATGACTATCAAGTCTTGTTCGGGAACATCATATGTTATGTGGTATTTTGTATTCCTCCATCTCTGTAGGAACTTCACAAAAGACTCTCCATCCTTCTGGTTGATACCACAAAGGTCCTTGATGCTGACCTTGCACTCGATGTTATGATGGAAGTGAGCTATGAACTTTTCAGCCATTTCACCCCAAGACTTAATTCCATCAGGTAAATGCAAGAACCATTCCATTGCTGGTCCGGCCAAGCTTTGTGGGAACAGTCACATTAAATATGTCTCATCATGGGCGACTTCGATGTAACTAGCAAAAATCTCTCAGATATGTTCAATAGGGTTTGTATTGCCCCTATATTTGTTGAATTTTGGTACCGAGAAGTGATTTGGGAATGAAGACACGTGAAGAGAATGGTCAAAGGGGTATGGGTATAAATCCTCTACGGCATAGGATTTAGTTTGCCCCTGATTTTGGATATCCATCATTTGGGTTGAAGGGTTTGCATTTGTTGCATTAACATATCTGTTTGATATTGAGGCTGGTGTGTGAGGACATTCCTCTATGTTGTGGTGGGTATGAGGTTGCACCTTTGTGTCCCTTGAGTAGGAACATAGGATTTCATCCTAGGGATTTGATATTGATTCCCCTCTGAGTGATTTTTAAATGGGGGCACATGAGTAGCCCATGGTGGTTTTTGATGCGTTTTCTATTGTGATTGAAACTAGGGTTGATACTGCTAGGCTTGATATTGTTGTTGTTGAGGTTGGGGTTGAAGCTGGGGTTCTTGTTTCAGAGGTTGGAATTGAGGCAACTGAAGCTGGGGTTGCTTTTGAGGAGGTTGGTTATGAGGAAACTGAAGCTAGGGTTGTTGTTGTAGGGGTTGGGTTTGAGGCAATTGAAGCTAGGGTTGTTGTTCTGGGGGTTGGGTTTGAGGTAACTGAAATTGGGGTTGCTGTTGCAGGGGTTCGAATTAAGGAAACTGAAGCTGGGGTTGATGTTGTGGGGGTTGGGTTGATGTCAGGATGGGCAAATATTTTTCCTTGGGCGGGCATTGACTGTAAGTCATTCCCGCAGAGATGGATCCCTATGGGCATGAAGTATTGATCCCATGACTAGTGTAAATTGACTATAGCAGTGACATTGTTTCAGAATATTTGGTGTTTGGTGGGATGGAAGGCATAGCATGAGAGCTTGATTGTCCTTCCCATGAGACCAAAGGTGGAGGCATACTAGTGACCATGGGTGCACTTAGTTGTGGGCCTATTATGCCTTGAGTGGAAGATGTGCTGGCCTTGGTCAGGTCATTGGTTTGACTGGATATAGTCTGTGTTAATGTGGGTAATACCAATGGTGGGAAGATTTGAGACACAACAGGTAGTATCTAAGGAGGCTGAATAGTGTTTTGACCTGCGAGAGGGTTTTTGGGCCATATAGTCGATACGCTCAATTTAGCAGGGAGTTTGCCTCCCTTCTTTATAAGCATGGCTAAGTAACGTTCATGGTTCCTCTCTACAACAATGTTAACTACTTTTGTGGATTAAGCATCTTGCTCCACATCTTCAAGATCTTCTTCTGTGTTATCTTGAAAAAAAATTGCCCCATGGGGCTATTCAATGAATAGAGAAGAACTAGTATTCATGAAAGGATTGTTCTCTTGCTCTGTTTCCCAAGTGGGGAAATGATTGATATATGACTCATCAGGTTAATTTCTAGCCTTAGACCTTGTGTAATGCACTCCATGAGGTGTTTGAGACATAGTGTGGTCCAAGTTTTGTAACTAAAATAAGTGATATAAAGCAAACAAAGAAGAAGATCCTTTTCTGAGGAAGTCTAAGTTATGTTTTAGACAAGGGTAATTCTAAGGACAAATTTTGATATAACTTGATCTCAAAGTGGTGATGATAAAAAGATAAGATTTTCTGACCTTTGCCTTGAAAAAATTCACTTTGATAAAGATGATGATGTTTGATATGATGAGATCAAGGTATTTCAAGTCTGAGCTTTCGAACTAACAATGTTTTTGAGAATAATCATGATTTACAAACAAGGGATAGTCTTTAATGTTTAGAGATTCACATAATGTTCTTCACATTTTCCTGGGATAGACACTAGTTTTCGACACCAAATGAAGAATTATTTCAAGGTTTTAGGTTAAAACATGAATAATGTATCTCTGGTCAATTGCGATACAACTTCACCGATTATGGTAAAGTAAATGGTTGATTACAGTAGTTTATAACCATTTACAGTAATAAAAATGATGATTGTGGTAATAAATAAGTTAATTGTGGCAGACTTCCTTCAATTGCAGCACAATGCGAGCAATTGCGGTAAATGAGGAACAGTCTAAAAAATACTAGAGGTTAAGTATTGTTGCTTGATAATTTTGGAATTTTTGGAACAATGCTTCTGATTTGCAAGGTAGTTGACGTTGAAAACCCTAGACTTTAATACATTTGACTCATTTTGATAGTTTGGATGTTTTGTTTTGTGTTTTTAGAATCTGATCAAAGAAACAAGCACAATAGACACTGTGTTTTGAAGAAGGAATACTGAAAATGTGTATGTTCTACAACTTTTTCAAGTTGTAAGTTTATCGTGAGGTCTCAACAATGAACAGTCAGATTAATCTAGGTCAATGGCTTCATAATACAATGTTATAAGCCCAATACTTGAATGTCCATTAGCTCACACAGCAATTGTCACGCTACTAGGACACAAAGATCCACAACGTAGGTGCCCGTGTTTTTTCCATTTCTAGGTATTGTTGCCGTGAAGTGAAGATCTCTTTCACTACTCAAATACCATGGGACATATATGTTGGGAATCTTGGGGGGAAAGTCTACAACCCCTTGCACTATAATAAGGTACTTGTTCGAAGGTAAAATGGGTTGGCCTCTAATTAATAAAGGTTTTTCTAAGGGTCTGTGGTGTCTCTCCAATTGGTTTATACGTGCGTGACTCACTTAAGAGCCTAGTTGATTACGCTAGCTCCTTAGGGATATTCACCCAATCCAGACTACTACCAACACACCTCACCCGAGCTTGGCTAGATAAGACAGAACTTTGGTTCGCGCCTTGTTTATATACCGATCAGAAGGATTACTGGTTTAAGGTCATTCTCTGAGGAAGAAGCACTTTCCCCGGACATGCCTTTCTAAAAAGTATAAAAGGTTTGTAATCTAACAGTTTGTGCAAGTGCACCCAAAACTCAAGACACAAGGTAAATTGATTAAGCTCCAAAGTTTGAAATGTGAACTAAGCTACACCACCATACAAGCACCAATGTTCAATTTTAATCCCAAAAGTAGTTGGTGATTGCTTGTTCAATTTTAATGCACCAATTTGAGAGATTTTTTGCCTTTGTTCAGTTTTAGTCCCCATGTCAATTTTAAGCCCAAATCTGAAATGTGAGATGTGATATGTTTGGCAAGAACTGTTCTTTCTAAACCCAAATTGACAAATGAATTCCTTTTAGTTTCCTTAGTTTAGACAGGTTAGTATCAAAAGGATTCTTGTAGAATGAGAGTACCTGTAACTTTGAAACAATGAACGATTGATACTCACAATAACTTACCCTTCTCTGTTCTTGGTGATTCTCTCAGCCCTACATAGAAAACAAGAAAATGTCAGTTTAGAAATAGATGAATGGAAGATTTGGATCTAATATGCAATATTTCTTGCGATTGCGGAAAAGTATTGGAAAGTGTAGCAAATATATGGTGATTACGGCAAAGTACTAGCAACTGCGGAGATGTACTGTCGATTGCAGCATGAATCGGGGAATTGTGGCAAAATAATGAAGATTGCAGTACAGACCAGGCAATTGCGGTAGAGTACATGAAGAAAGAAGAAAAAATGATAGAATAATACAGTGAAAGCCTACAATCAATTGTGGTAATAAACTAGTTGATTGTGGTATAGTTTCATCGATTGCAGTAAAATACCAGCAATTGCAAAATAATACAAATATCAAGAAAAAGATAGATTTTTAGATTTGCAGTCGTACGATCGTGGTTGATCAATCCTATTTGTCATCTGCAAGAGATATTTGGGTTGTTTGTTTCATTTCAGGTTCACCAAAATGTACGCCTGCTTCTGTGATCTGTGGTTCCCAAGCTTTCCAAAGGCAAGGGTTAGTAGCCAAGGTTTCACAAATGATCTAAATCAAGTACACAATAACTACTAAAATGAATAACCTAAAACATACTCAATAAAATGTAAAAGCAAGAGAAAGGAAAAATAAATAAATGCAAACCCCATGATAATTGCTAATTAAATAATTATCATCAAATAATTGCCAATTAACATTATTATCAGGAACATAAGGTCTGACAATTACTTTGGTATGTTGTTGGTCCTTTTCCATTGAAATGCTATTAGGAATGTCATATTGGGATCTAACCGTAACTAATCTATCTGCATTCATATTCAATTTTCTAGGTATAGGAATAATGTTGTCTTTTTTAAGGCAAAAGTGGAAGATACCACTATATACATTATATAAAAACTAGTTCAAGAAATCCATGGGGAAAGAACTAGCAAGAAAACCCCACTTCTCAATTCAATTACAACACAAGCTCAGAGAGATCCTATGAGCTACTTAGAGCACCTAAGTCCTGGCATGAGAATTTTTCAATACAATTTTGATGTGCCAAGACATTACATCAAAATATGGCTACTAAAGACTGACCAATAACTTGGTAGCAATGCTACAGCAACTCAAAGGCTTAATATTAACCACTTGGGAGAAACACAAAACTTTGGTAACTCAGAAGCATTTTGGTATAGCACCTTGGGGGAGACTTGGAGTAAGCTTTCTCATTATCAAGTACCTCGAGAAATTAGTATTCTGTCGGTATTTAGCAATAATGTTGAAAGCATGAAAATATTCTATAGCATCCCAAAACTAATGCTTGTAGGCTTTAATTGTATCATTCTTAGTTGCACTTATCCCTCTTACTTGGCTGACCCCTAGGTCACTATCACCATATACTTGTAGGTATTTGATGCCTCTTTTCCTAGACCAATCTAGTCCATTTACAAATCTCTCATATTCAGCAGTGTTGCTAGTGCAAGAAAAACTAAATCTAAAGGTTGTATAGTATTTCTTACCTTTTGGAGAGATCAGCATAGCACCACCACCTAATCCATGCCTGCTTCTAGCACCATCAAAGAATAGATCCCAAAATTTATTGCTCTATTCTTCTGATTCCTCAGTGTTTGCGTTTAAATGTGTACGCCTGCTTCTATGATCTATGGTTCCCAAGCTTTCCAAAGGCAAGAGTTAGTAGCAAAGGTTTCACAAATGATATAAATCAAGTACACAATAACTACTAAAATGAATAACCTGAAATGTAATCAATAAAATGTACAAGCAAGAGAAAGGAAAACAAATAAATGCAAACCCCAC
>MU226698.1:1047823-1068595 GCA_018584345.1 Thuja plicata
AAATCTCACATCTCTAGCAATAATGAGAAAGAAGAAGTTGATGAAGAACTAGAAGAAATAATTGCCATGATTGCTAAAAGAGAAAAGAAAGGCAAAGGGAAATATGAAGGACAACTTCCATTCAAATGTTTTTCGTGCAACAAGATCAATCACTTTGCATCCAAGTGTCCCACAAGAGTAAAGAAATTTAGATCTGATTATAAACCTAAATACAGGAAGGAATGCTATCATGATGAAGAAGGTGTAACTAATGAAGATTCAGGAGAAGATGAAATTTGATTTATTTCCCTTAAAGACATGGAAAAATTGCTTGAGCATATGGACATTGAAGATGAAAAGGAAACATAGGAGTTAGCCCTAATTTCCAAAGCAGACATCAGAACTGATTGGATCATTGACAACGGATGCTCTCATCACATGACAAGTGATAAAGATAGATTTTTTCATCTAGAGAAGTACAAAGTTCGTATGGTTAGATTTGGAGATAACACTCCTAAACCTATCATAGGTAGAGGATCCATCACCCTAGATGGAAAGAACAAGACAAGTGATGTTCTATATGTTGATGGATTACATCATAATTTACTAAGTGTTGGACAGCTACTTGACAAAGGTTATCATTTGGAATTCAAAGACAACAAATGCATTATTAGCAACAAAGAAGGAGACATGATTGCATCAGGATCTAAAACAAAAGGTAATGTTTTTCGGCTGAATTCATACGTAAGTTGTTTTGTTGCAAAAATAGATGACAATTGGTTATGGCACAAGCGACTCAGTCATATCAATTTTGATAATATAGTAAAGATAAGCAATGTCAAGGTAGTTAGATACCTTCCAAGTATTGCAAGATCAGTTGACAAAATGTCCAGGGAATGTGTTATGGGAAAGCATGTAAGGAGCTCCTTTAGAAGAAAGCAGAACTCAGCTGAAAACAAGTTAGACCTAGTTCATATAGATTTATGTGGTCCTACTCAAACCAGATCATATTACGAAGAAAGGTATTTTATTTTATTTGTTGATGAATTTTCAAGGATGATGGGGGTTGCATTCTTAAAGGAGAAGTTTGAAGCCTTTGAGAAGTTCAAAATATTCAAAGCCAAAGTGGAGAATGAGTCTGGATTAAAACTAAAGTGTCTGAGATCAAATAGAGGAGGAGAATTCACCTCTGACCAATTTTATGACTACTATGAAGAACATGGAATTAAAAGATAGTTGAGTGCACCCAAAACCCCACAGCAGAATGGGATAGCAAAAAGGAGGAATAGGATCATACTTGATACAGTGTGCAATATGATGATTGAAGGTAAAGTTGTACACACCTATTGGACAGATGCAATCAATACAATAGTCTATACTATCAACAGAACACAAGTAAGGCCAGGCGTAGATAAGACACCTTATGAAATTTTGTTTGGTAATGTACCTAGAGTAAAATACTTTAGAATATTTGGCAGTAAGTGCTACATCAAGGGAGATGATGGTGTTGGTAAGTTTGACGCTAGAAGTGATGAAGGTAGTTTCCTTGGTTACTCTACTAAAATCAAAGCATATCGATGTTTTAATTTGAGATCAAAGAAGATAATTGAAAGTACTTATGTAAATATTGATGAGAAGTTCATGGTTAAACAAAGGTACTATGAATATGCACCTATGATTGAGGATTTACTCAGGCCTAACAGTAAAGACATTGTTATTGAAGAAATGTTTGATTGTATTAATGTATCATGTAATGAACCTGAATCAAGAAAATAAGTATCACAGATTATAGATGAGGATGTCACACCAAAATTTTCAAAGTTCATTTAGGTATCATTCAAAATATGATATCATTGGAGATCAGAGCAGCAGTTCAAAATATGATATCATTGGAGATCAAACTCAGATTCAAAATATGATATCATTGAACCTTTAAATGTTGAAGATGCTTGCAAGGATTCTGATTGGCAGAAAGCAATGGAAGAAGAATTAGATCAAATAATAAAATATGATACATGGGAATTGGTTCCTAGACCTAGTGACAAAAATGTGATTGGAACAAAGTGGGTATTCAGGAACAAGATGAATGAAGATGGTACAGTGGTCATAAACAAAGCAAGATTAGTGTGTAAATTATATGTGCAGATGGAAGGGATAAATTACACTAACACATTTTCCCCTGTGAGAAGATTAGAAGCCATCAAGTTATTCCTAGCTTATGCAACATTCAAGGATTTTAAAGTATATCAAATGGATGTCAAATCAACATTTCTGAATGGTGACTTGAAGGAAGAAGTCTACATAGAGTAGCCTAAAGAATTTAATCTATCAGATAAACCAGACATGGTATGCAGATTGAAGAAAACACTCTATGGACCTAAACAGGCCCTAAGAGCTTGGTATGAGAGACTAGATGGTTATCTTACCAAGATTTTATTTAAGAAAGGAGCAACAGATTGTAACCTATTCATAAGAGAGACACTTGATGGACTATTACTTGTTGCCATATTTATTGATGACATTATCTTTGGAGGTAATAACAAGCTTAGTTTAGAATTTGAAAAAGAAATGCAGAATGAATTTGAAATGAGCATGATTGGTCCTATAATTTTTTTTTGGGATTAAATGTAAAACAGACAGATAAAGGGATATTTATAAATCAGTTCAAATATGTGAAGGAAATACTAAAGAATTTCAAGATGGAAGACTGTAAGCCAGTATGCACTCCTATGATAAAAGAAAGCAAGCTTTCTAAAGAAGATGACTCTACAACAGTTGATAAGACATTGTATAAGTCTATGATGGGAAAACTTATATATCTTACTCAGTCCAGACCAAACATATCTAATGTAGTTAGCATTGTTGGAAGATTTGCAACTAAACCAAAATAGAATCACCTAATGGCAATAAAGAGAATATTTAGATATCTAAGGCGAACTATAGACTATGGTTTATGGTATCCAAAATCAGAGAATGTACAACTTCATGTGTATACAGATGCAGATGGGGTAGGTTGTCTTGATAACATGAAAATTACTTCTAGAGGAGAATTATTTCTTCGAGATAGGTTAGTTTCTTGTGAAAGAAAGAAGCAAAATTGTATCTCTCAGTCGATAGCAGAAGCTGAATATGTTGCAGCAACATTGAATTGTTCAACAATGTTTTGGATCAAGAAGATGGTTAAATATTTTGGTATACAGGTTGACTATCCTATTGTTATTCACTATAATAACACCAGTACTATCAACATGTCCAAGAATCGTATGATGCAAGAAAAGACAAAGAACATTGAGATTAAATATCATTTTCTTAGAGAAAAATTTGCAGACAATGAAGTAAAATTGGACTATGTGAGCACCAAAGAACAGTTGGCAGATATTTTCACAAAGCCTTTATCAAAAGATACTTTTGAGTATCTCAGGGAGAAGTTGGGATTAATTCCCTCTCCTAAGTCTGATTAGGTAAAGCAGCAAGAACATCAGTCAAGAGTGACTGATGAATGGTTGACTACTCTACATCTAGAGTAGTACATGTGCCTAATTTCTTATGGAACCCTTTGCCATTGATGTCAAAGGGGGAGTATATAGTAAGGGGGAGCATATTCTCTGGGGGAGTATAAAAATAGTTAGAGGAGCTACAGTAGTGTAGAGGAATCTTTGATGAGGCTATTGAGAAAATGGTAAAAGGAAAGAAGACACCATGTGCTGAAAATTTTTTTAATATCATATGTTGCCATCAATGTCAAAGGGGGAGATTGTGGGAGATTTACTTCTGGCAGCTAGTTGATTGTATGTTTTTCATTGATGACAACATATAATATATAGTAGTGATCTGTATGTACTTATATTCATGTTGTAGACATGTTGGTGAGGTTTTTTTCAGACATGCAGACTCAAATATGAAGTTTTAGTTATGTTGTGCAACTCTGTTTTGTGGCAGTTACAGTTTCTGGAGCTTGTTTGTACAGAGCTGAAGTATTGCATTGGTTCTTGAGTTCCACCTATCTTTGGGATATGCGTGTGTATATTAAAGATTAGTTATGAGTTGAAGATATTTATCTAAAGGCACCAAACGTGTTTCAACAAGATTGCAAAGTTAGAGTTAATTTGGTGAGGCCGACTTAGTGAAGTGTCGCATCTATTCAGTTTATATTGCGTTGTTGTAATTATGCTTGCATGATTAGTAAAGCCGACAAGGATGTTATGAAGAGTTGTCTAATAGGTCCCATGATCTATTTCTTTGAGGAAGATACTTATAGCAAGTCATTTTTGAAATGCTAAGTGTGAATGAGAAGATAAGAGACAAAAAATGTACAGAGCATAATATCAGTTGTGTTTCATTGATCAAGGATCTATGTGAAGAAGAAGTGAAAGATTACAATAAACTGGAACTGATCAAGATATTAGGTCTACTCTCTATTTCATCATTAGATATAGTGCATATTTGTTCTACAGAAGGTTGTAGCTTTCACCATTGAAGAAGTGAGATTTTGGATAGTGAGTCCTCACCCTTAACCGGGTTATTTATAAAAGACTCCTAACAGGGTCAGACCATTAATCAGGTCACTATACTTATTGCATTGTAAAGAAAAACTCCTAACAAAGTTGAAAAATCTTCTAACAGGGATTATTATAAACAAGTATAGTTCATTGTGGGTGTTAATTCCCACTGGGGTTTTTACCATTTGTTTTCCCCGTAACCAAATTGTGGTGTTTTCTATTGTGTTATCTGAATGTGCATTTACTTTATTATATTCTGGAGTTAATAGAGAAAAGAATTAAATTAGTTGATAACTGATTCACCCCCCCCTCTCAGTTATCCTTTGGGACTATTCTAACATGATGTCCTTATCGATGGGTTTTCTGTTGCTTGGTTATGCCTTACCGAGCATTGCTAATTTTCAGTGTTCATATGCCCGAGATTCTTATTTTGGAATTAGATCTGGTGGATGACTTCTTCATTTAATTTCCATTGCTGAATTGATTTGGGATCTCTCATTGGGATTTGTGTGGCCCTAAATCTGGGTCTCCCTTATGGATTTGAGTATCGACCTCTTGTGGTGGACTCCTGTATATATTTGGTTGTGTGTTCTTAGTTTAGGTATCATTCTTAGAAAAAGAAAGAAAATATTTATAATTTGAGATCGAAGGTCTCTAATCTCTGTTGCGGGCGAGGAAATTCAAGATGTATTCAAGATGGTTCATGGGAGAGGAAATGTAGATCCAGGTCTAGGTGATATGCTTAGATAGATGAATTTTAGATTGGAAGTTGTTGTGACATCCCAATGCAGAGGAAGACATCTTGATGATGTTAGTGATGATGAAAATGAAGAGGTTCAAGGTGAAGATACACCTGCACCTGTGATGAATAAAGAAAAAGAGTGCTTCCTAAGAGCTTTGACAAGTTTCAAATCTAGACCTTAGTTTAATCCTCCTGAATATAGTGAAAAATTGGATTCTAATGAATTAATTGACTGGATAATAGAGATGGAAAAGTATTTTGAATATGAGAGTGTAGCTGAGGATAAGAAGGTAAAGATTGCAAGCACAAAATTAAAAGGTCATGCATCCCTATGGTGGGAACATCTGCAGTTGGATTGGAAGAAGAAAGGTAAAGACAAAATCAAGGTATGGGACAAGATGGTAAACAAATTGAAAGGAAAATTTCTACCTTGTGATTATCAGATTAACCTAATCTGGAAAATGCAAAGTATGAAGCACAAAGACAAATCAGTAAAATACTATACTAAAGAATTCTACAGATTGGACATCAAATCTGGACATGTTGAGGATGAACTAGAGAGAGTTGCAAGATACCTGAATGGCTTGATAATTTCTATACAAGATGAGATCAGTCTGGTCAAGATGGAAAGCATTGAGGAGGCATACTAATTTCCCCAAAAAGATGAGGAAAAGCTTAATAGAATATATAAACAAAGGCAAAGAGGTAGAGGAGGTAGATTCCCCAAAGGAAGAGGTAGATCTCATGGTGAGAATAGTAGATCTGAACTAGACAATTCAAATTCAAAAACATCTCAAGAAAAAGGAAATACTGAATGCAAAGGGGGAAATTCATACTGAGGAAGAGGTAATTACTCAAGAGGTTGTTATAGAAGAAAAGGATTCCAAGTTACTTGTTACAATGATGGTGAAGAAGGACATAAATATTTTGAATGTACACATGCAACAAAGAAAGGAAGTAGTAGAAGAAATGCATTGGTGCAAGAGGAGTCCCCAAATGAAGCTGAAAAGGAAGGAAATTTCATTATCTGAAGGATACTATAGAGTGAAGAGCATAAGAAAGATTCGATCAGGAAAAAAAATTTCAAGACTAGCTGTAGAGTTGCAGACAAAGTTTGGAAAGTGTTTGTTGATAGTGGAAGCTCGAAAAATGTTGCATCTGAGGAAATGGTTGCAAATTTATAGTTGGAGAGGATGAAAAATCCAAAGCCCTATCAAATCTCATAGATCAAGGATGATCATACATGAATGGTGAGTGAACAATGTTTTGTGAATCTAAAAATTGGAAAGTATTATCATAAGGTGTTGTGTGATATTATGCCTTTGGATTGTTGTCATAATTTGTTGGGTAGACCTTGGAAATATGAATGGATACTTTGTTTGGGTTGATGGTAAGAAGCAATTTTTGTCACCTTTAGTTGAAGAGTTTGTTGGTGAAATATGTACATCTATGAAAGTTTGTCTAATGGAAGGTAGACAGTTTGTTAAAGATTTGAAAAGAAATGATATATGTTATGCTTTGATTCCTAAAAAACCAAGTAAGAATACATAACATGACTAAGAGGGAGGTTTGATGACCTAAGGATGAAAGGAGAAAATATCACTCAGTATAGCTATAGAATCAAAGAGGTAGTAAATGCTATCCGAGGAGTTGGATGTGTACTTGAAGAGGAGACAGTGGTAAGTAAAATTTTAAGAACCTTACTACCTATATATGCTATTAGGGTTTCTTCTATTCAAGAAATGAGAGCAGTTACAAACAATACAGTTACTCTAGATAGTTTGATTGGTAGACTAATTTTGTTTGAGATCAACAACTTTGATAATAGTGTCTTACCATCTATAGAATCTGCATTCAAATCTTCTTTAAAGATAAGAAACTCAAGTCATACACATGCTATTAGAAATGATAGTGACAATGATAATGAGGATCAAGGACTTGATGAGATTGAAGCACTAATGGCCAGAAGATTGTAGAGAGGCAAAGGTAGATACAAAGGTAAATTACCACTTGTATGTTTCAATTGTAAATAGGTTGGACACCTGGCTGCAAGATGTCCAAACCAAAGAAAAGATGACAAAGGAAATGATAGATCATATGAGAAGAAGTTTGATAGAGGTGATAACATAGATTACCAGAGCAACTGACAATCTGAAAAAAGAGATACTTGAGACTGAAAGGAAAAAGGGAAGAAAGCTTGTTACCTAGCTAAGAACAGAGTTGATGACCCTGACACCGAATCTGAAGAAGTCATTGAGATGGTATTTGTAGCCATGAAGGATGATTCAGATGAAGATGAAGAAAGGTATGTAGAAACTGCACTCATATCTAAAGTTAGTAAAAATGATGTTAGGATCATAGATAGTGGTTGTACTCTCCATATGACTAGTGATAAACAAAAGTTTGAGACTTTTGAGTACTATAATGGTGGTTCAGTGAGAATGGGAAATGATACACCTTGTCCAGTTGAAGGTAAAAGAACCATAATGTTAAATAACTTGATAAAGTGTGAAAATGGTAACTGGGTAAAAGTACTGAATTATAATTTGTTAAGTGTTTCACTGTTGAACAATTTAGGTCACAGGATAGCATTTGGAAATAAGAAGGAAAAGATCTTCAATGAATCAGGAAGATTGATTGGTACAAGTGAGAAGACAAAAGGTAATATTTTATGTCTTAATGACACTAACACCACTTGTTTTATGGCAAGAAATGAAGACATGTGGTTGTAGCACTAAATATTGTGTCATGTGAACTTTGAAAACATGATAAAGATAAGAAACAAAAGGAATGTAAGAGGCTTATAGAGCATGACTAAGCCCTAGCATATCATGTGCAAGAATTGTCAAAAAGGTAAGATGACAAAGTCTAATTTCAAGAGTAAAACCCATACATCTAGTGCAATTATAGAATTAGTCCATACAGATCTATGTGGACCCATGAGGAAAAAGAGATACTATGGAGATAGATATTTTATTCTCTTTGTTGATGATTATTCTAGAATGATGACAGTCATGTTCTTAAAAGATAAATCTGAAGCATTTAAGATGTTTAAATGGTATAAAGAAATGGTAGAAAAACAAAGTGAAAAGAAATTGAAATGCTTAACGTCAGATAGAGGAGGGGAATTTACTTCACAAGAATTCAATGACTATTGCAATGAACATGGAATTAAAAGACAGGTTTTTTCACTGAGAACACCACAACAGAATGGAATTGTTGAAAGGAGAAACGGATCAATTGTTGATTGTGCATGAACATTGATGATTGAGAAAAGCATCAATCAAAATTACTGGAGGGAAGTTGTTAGTACTGATGTCAATACATTAAATACAATATAATTGAAGGACACAAAGAAGACACCCTGTGAGATTTTGTATGGTCATACACCCAATGTAAGTTACTTCAGAATCTTTGGGAGTCAATGTTATATTTTGAAGGTTGATACAAATGGAAAAATTGACTGCAAAAGTGATGAAGGTATCTTTCTAGGGTAATCAACCAAAAGAAAGGCTTATAAATGTCTTAACAAGTCATCAAACAAAATCATTGAAAGTTCAAATGTGAAAATTGATGAATTTGCAAAAAAGAATGGTAAGGAAAGAAAAAAGAAACCAGAGGACTATAACAGGTTTGTTTATATAGAAACTAACACTCTACCTGTACAACATTGTATTTTTCCCGAGAAACAAAACATTGCACCTGAGCATTAGGCTGCAATTACAAAAATAAGGAAAATCCACAAGATGATGTTCCGAACAATGGAGATGAGAATGAAGGTCAAGAATATAATCAGAATGATGAAAACATAGCTGAACCAAGACTTTCCATGTTAGAAGACATCATCCATAGTATCAAATCATAGGAGACAAGAAGGCTAGAACACGAACAAGAAGTACGTCACTAAACACCAAATGTTTACTTTGTGATTTTGAGCCTAAATCTATTAACATTGCACTTTAGAATGAACAATAGGTGAGTGCTATGAATGAAGAAATAGAACAGATTGAGAAGAAAAATACATGGACACTAGTACTGAGACCAGATGACAAGAATGTCATTGGTGCCAAATGGATATTTAGAAGCAAGCTGAATGAGAATGGAGAAGTCACTAGAAACAAAGCAAGGTTAGTATGCAAGGGATATGCACAAGAAGAAGGTATTGACTATGGAGAAACCTTTGCACCCATTGAAAGAATAGAAGGATTTAGAATCTTACTTGCTTATGCTACATTTAAAGGATTCAAGGTATACCATATGGATGTCAATTCTGCATTCCTAAATAGAATACTGGAAGAAGAGGTATATATTCAACAACCAGAAGGTTTTTTTGATCCAGACAAGAGAAACATGGTATGTAATATACATAAAGCCTTGTATGGATTAAAACAAGAACCTAGAGCCTAGTATGAAAGACTTCACTCATATCTCATTAGCATAAAATTTGTTAGAACAAGTGAAAATAGCAATCTGTACTTAAAAGAAGCTACCGATGGTAATATTCTGATTGCTTAAAATTTTTTTGATGATAACATTTTTGGGGGAAATGAATTGTTATACAAGTCCTTTGCTAATGAAATGAGAAAGGAATTTGAAATGTCTATGTTTGGAGAGATCAAATTATTTCTTGGTCTATAGATTCTTCAACAAGATGCAGGCATATACATCACTCAGTCCAAATACATCAAGGAAGTGCTTAAGATATTTAAGATGGAAGATTCCAAACCAGATGGAACACCTATGGCTACTAGATGTAAGCTGACAAAATATGACAAAGACAATGAGGTAAATCATACCTTATATAGATAAATGATTGGCAAACTAATGTATATTGTTCACACCAGACCAGATATAGCACACACAGTTGCAATATTTGCAAGATTCTCTGCTAATCCCAAAGAATCACATATGAATGTTGTCAAGATAATTCTGAGATATCTTAAGAACACCAAGGACTATGGCTTATAGTACAAATGAGAAGGAAAATTTGAGGTAGAAGTCTATACAGATGTTGATTGGGATAAAAAAATTGATGACTGAAAGAGCGCAACTGGAGGGTAATTCTTCATGGGTGACAGACTTGTCACATGGATAAGCAAGAATCAAGGATGCATCTCTTAGTTTACTATAGAAGTAGAGTATGTGGTTATTTCTGAAAATTGCTCAAATATTGCATGGATCAAACAATTAATATAAGGTGTGAATATGGAGATTCTAGAACTAGTAATTATCTATTGTGATAATACCAATGCAATATACATCTCTAAGAATCCAGTCATGCATGCTAAGACTAAACATATTGCTATCAAGTATCACTATCTAAGAGAACAAGTGAAAGAAAAGGAAGTGACACTGGAATATGTTCAATCAAAGGAACAATTAGCTGATATATTCAACAACTCATTATCGAAGGATACATTTGAGTACCTGAGATAGAGACTAGGGGTCCAACCCTTGTCTATCGGTTAGTAAGCTGACCAGGAGGTTGCATCAGCCAATGCCAAATCTGAAGATTAGTCATGTTGATGCAAACACTGAGATAAAAAACAATAGATATATCTGTACATAGCAAGGTACAAATATACATCAAAAATCAAAGACATTGTATTGTTGATGGATAGGGAAATTCAAGGAATATATTATGTAAAGAATGGAAGATGATAAAAACAAGAAGAATTGTTTTTGTTTGGAATTTTTATCAAAGGGAGAGATGATCTCATTATCATAATGGAGAAATATCATAAAGGGAGAGATTGTATCATTATCCATAAAGGTGAAGTTCTAGAAAATCAGAAAGAAAGAGTTAATCAATATTCAAAGGGAGAGAAATTGATTACATATGAAATATCCATCTAAGGGAGAGAAGTAACAAAGGGAGAGAGTCCAGACAAAGAGAAATATTGATGTCAAAGGAAAAAGAGATTATAAAGAAGAGGAATAGTCAAGGAATAGCACATATCAGAACAAAAATTTATCAGATGATACATTTTTCTAGTGAAGGGATTGAATATTGAAGACGAGCATTCTGCATGAAACAAATCTAAGCTATTTTTGAGCTTACCTGAAAGCCAGTCATTTGTTATAGTTACATTAGGAAAGCTTGATGAGACTTTTATATTTCATATTATATTAGTAATAGTATAGTATTATAATGTAGTACATTTCCATCAATGCCAAAGGGAGAGATTGATGACATGTAACTGATTGAATATTTGAAGATGTTAAGTTGATCACTAAAATGCAAAAGGATAATGCAAGACATTAAATCAATTAATGGATTTTACTTTCATTGATGTCAACTTGATATAATCTAATCAGTTATAATCAAAGTGTCAAAGACTTCAAAGAATCAAAGAGATAAAGATTGTACCTTCAGTAATGCATAAAAGACAAGCATTCACAATGTGACTTCAAACACCAACGGTTAGTGGAAACCGACAGACAGAGATCATCGAAAGTCAAGTCGTAGTGATGCCCGAGCATTATCGATGAGAATAATTACTAGCATAACTGATAGCCAAAAACATAGTGTAAATTGACAGAGAAGCCCAAGGAGAATTGGAGTGTCGACCGAAGCTATCAAAGAGTTAAACATCAAAATTAACATGAGTTTAGAAATGAAAAAATATCTAGTTGGTAGAGATAAATATGGACTTAATTGGTACTTATCTTTATTTTCATTGAAAAGATAAAGCCAGAGATAAGTAAAGTATTTAAAGTTGTTTTGTCCAGTTGGCAAGAAGATCTCTACAAGATAAAACAAGAGTTTTTATTTAAATTGAATTAGCGAGAACTATGCATCATGCCAAGATCAAAAAAATAAAGAACCTAACAATGGTGATATCATCTCTATAAAGAGACAACTCAATTCATCAGGAATTGTGGTGGGTGAATGAATGAAAATAGGATGCTAAAGAGAAATTGATCAAGAGTAACTTCATACAGTCCTAATCAAGCAAGCTAAGGAAAGATATAAAGTTTTCCATAGACACCAGGCAATAAAGCACATCATCAATGAGAAGAATCAAAGTGGAGAAAAGGTATTAACAGAGATATATTGATCAGAATACTTTTATAAAATTAAAATAGATCTGAAAATCTACAATTATAAGTTGTATATGTGAACAGATGATACTATTTTAGTTTAACCATTGATTCAAAACGTCTCTTAACCAAGTAGGATTTAAAGATCCTTTCTATATTGAGGTACATCCCAAGGAGTATCAAAAAGTTTGATCATGAAGATAGCATGAGATGGCAGATACCTATTGATAAGCCAAGTGAGTGTTTTATCAAGGAAGGTAGCATAGAGATGCCCAATATCAAGTGACAGACTAAACTATTAAATAATCTAACAAGGTCATACCTAAAAGTGTGTTTGTAACCTTTAACATGGTTGTCTCTTCACCGAGCTCACTTCAGTAGAGTGAAAATTTTGGATTATCGATCCCAAGTGGTTTTTCCCTTAACAGGGTTTCAACATTAAAAATCCATATGTCAATGTGTTTATGAGTCATTACTTTAGTTTTTTTCATTACACATAACTTAACTAGATTTATCAGTATACTCTAGATAATTTAGTTTCTTTCGGTAAATTAACAGACTACTATTTGGTAAACATACAGTAGAAGGTTTTTAAAAGCATTCCAAGCAGTAGTAATTTGATATAAGTATTTGAAGACATTCATCTAATAGGACTGAAGATATCTACAGGCTTAATATTGTGGTACTAAGTTTTTGGTTTGATCATTGGAATATTTTGGAGGTCACTGATTCACCCCCCTCCCCTCTCAGTTATTACTAACATGTAAGGCCTTTCCAGTTTCGGCCATATACATTCAGTTGTTTACAAAATAATCTTAATACATGAGAGGTCATAGACCTACCATCCAAATATGTTAAACCTTAATCTATTATCTCTAATCATTCCTCCAAATCTAAGAACATAAAACCTAATATATACAAGAGTCCACTAGAGTGGTCAACACTCAGATCCTAAAGATGTAACATAGGAAACATCAAAGTACCAGATTTAGGTCCACACAAATCCCAATGAGGGATCCAACATTAATTATGCTGCAGAAATTAAATGCACAAGTTGGCCAGAAGATCCAACTTCAAAATATACAACTCGATAAGAAGTCGACCAAGCAACAAGAACAAATCAGTGAAGACCAACCGAGCAACACCAACGAATTGATAAGAAGGTAATCAAGTGATAGAGACAACTCAATGAAAGAAACTACTGAGCAACCAACATTCACTAAGACCCATCATTAAAGAAATATAGGACAAGTAACTGATCAACAATAGTTACTGGACACTCTACCGAGCAACCTCCAAACAAGCTGCCGTATAAAAGAAAACATATTTTTGGTTGACCAGGAATACCAACGAACCCAAGATGCTCCTACATTAGACACCTAGGGTTAAAATAAATGATTCTTAGAATCATGTGTTAGGTCCAACCTGAATTGAATCCAACTTAGATTGAGAAATCCAAGATGAGTCCTCAAATGGTATTTTCTTCCATTTTATTAGATATTCCATGTATTTCTTTCCTCTTGCACTTCCTCGTACTCTCTGTTTTAAAATCTTCTCAACCTCTTCTATTTGTTTCTTAGGATAATCACTGGGTATTGTCACTTCTTCAGCAGTTTCATGATATTCATACAAATCTAAAATATTGAATATAGGTGATATATCCATGTCATCAGGTAATTATACTTCATAAGCATTTCCACTGTCAAATATCATCAATATTTTGCAAGGACCAAATTTCTTCATCTTAAAATTTCCATATATGTTCCAGTAGGAAATCTTACTTTCTTCAAATGATCCATAACTGCATCACCAACTTCAAAAATTTTATGTCTCCTTGATCTATCTTTATTATCTTTTTATTTCAAATTACTTTGCTCCAACTTATGTTTCACTTGCTCATGCAATTTCTTCATAAACTCAAAAAATTTCTCTCCTTCATCACTTCTCTTTTCCTCTCCAGCAATATGTCTCAAGTCAAATTATATACATCTTGGTTTTGTTCCATTGATAATCTCAAAAGGTGTTTTTCCAGTACTTGTATGCATTTAACTATTATATGCAAACTCTTCTTGTGACAATATCAAATCCCAACTACTCAATGTGTCTCCAGCTAAGAATCTTAACAAGTTACCCAAACTTCAATTTACAACCTATGTTTGACCATAAGTATTGGATGAAATGTAGAAATATACTTCAACTCAGTGACTAACATCTTCCAAAATGTTTTCTAAAAATATTTTCCAAACTTACTATCTCGATCGGAGATGATACTCCTTGGTAATCCATGCAATCTGACAATTCCCTTAAAGAAAAGATCTTCTATATGTACTGCACCTGATATTTTTCTACATGGTATGAAATGTGTCATCTTAGAAATCTATCAACAACAAATATGGAATCATTACCTCTCTTTATCTTCGGTAATCCAAGAACAAAATCCATGCTTATATTACTCCAAGGTTTTTCAAGAACAAAAATTGGTTTATACAATCCAGTTTTCTGACTTATTCATTTTGCAACTTGACAAACTCCACAATTTTTCACAAATTTATAAACATCCTTATACAACTGAAGAAAAAAATACCTTTCCTTGAGAAAGCTCAATGATTTATTAATACCAAAATATCCAGCCAAACCACTACTATGTTTTTCCTTTATCAAATTAGTTCTCATTGATCCTCTCAGTATGTACAACTCAATACCTTTGAACAACATACCTTATTGAACGAAATAGTCTACATACTTACTTGGTTGATTTGGAATAGGTGCTTTGCACACTCTCCACTGCTTAGAAAAACTAAGATAATTTTCATACAAATGATTCATGTCATCAAAACCAAGAACTTCAATTCACATTTCAGTCATTAAAGATCTTCTTCTACTCAATGCATCAACAACTTGATTAGAAACTCCACTTTTATGTTTTATCACAAGTGTGAAACTCTACATATACTCTACCCATTTTATATGTCTCTGATTTAAATTATTCTAACTACCCAAATACTGTAAAGCCTTATGGTCAATATACAACAAAATTCACTTGACATCAAATAATGTCTTCATTTCTTCAGAGTTTGAACAATATTATAGAATTATTGATCAAAGACATAATATTTCCTTTTAGCATGATTCAAATTTTCACTAAAGAAAGCAACAGGTTTACCTTCTTGGGTCAACATAGATCCTCTTGCACTTCCACTTGCATCACATTTAACTTGAAATACTTTATTAAAATTAGGTAAGGCTAACACAGGCAATTTAGAAACCTTCTTCTTCAAAGTCTCAAAATTCATATCAGCTCCATGTGTCCATTTGAATTATATTTTGTTTCCTCTCATTGTCTCAGTCACAAAATTACAAATAGAACTGAAGTTTTTGATAAAATTCATGTAAAAACTTGCCAATCCATTAAACGATCTTACCTCACTGACATTCCCAGGTGTAGGCCAACTAAGCATAACTTTAACCTTCTTAGGATCCATCTTCAAACCATCAGCTAAAATTACAAAACCTAAATACACAAGTTCTTCTTTCATGAAGGAACGCTTTTCAGATTTATCAGCAACTTTTCATCTTTCAATATCCACAATACTTGTCTTATATGCATCAAATGATCTTATATAGTCTTACTGAATATCATAATATCATCCAAGTATACAATCACACATTTATTCAAAAAAAATTTAAAAAATTCATTCATTAACCTCATAAATGTACTCGGTGTATTAGTTAAACCAAAAGGCATAACCAACCATTCATACAAGTCTTATTCTATCTTGAAAGAAGTCTTCCACTCATCACCTTCTCTAATTCTAATCTTTTTATATCCACCCTTTAAATCAACTTTGGTAAAATATTTTGCTCCATCCAAACAATCCATTATATCATCCATCCTCGGTATAGGAAACCTATACTTAACTATGATCTTATTGATTGCTCTTGAATTAGTGCACATTCCTCATTCTCAATTCTTCTTGGGTCCCAATATAGCTGGTACTACACATGGACTCAAAATTTCTGTGATTAAACCCTTGTTTAACAACTCATGAACTTGTCGGTTGAGTTCTTCATTCTCAGTCAGTGTCAACCAATGTGGTGCCTTGTTTTGTAAACTAGCTCTACGAATAAGATGCATGCAATGACTAATATCTCTCATCGGTGGAAAAACATCAGGTACATGATCTAAAATGATCTCCTTGTACTCGGTAAGCATTTTCTAAACTTTTGTAGGGACTTTATCTTCTGTGTTCTTACTTGGTTTGTTAGGAATCAAAGCATAAAAATTTTCATTTCTTTTCAAATCCCTAACAAATTGTCTACCATCCATCAAACAAACTTTCATAGATGTACATATCTCATCAACAAATTATTCAATCAAAGGTACCAAGATTTTTTTCTTACCATCAACCCAAATAGTATATCTATTCACCCTTCCATCATGTATAGCATGTCTATCATATTGCCAAGCTCTACCCAACAAAATTTGACAACAATCCATTGGCATAATATCATAGAAAAACTTATCATAATATTTTCTAATTTTTCAGATTCACAAAACATTGTTTACTCATGATTAATGTATGCTCATCCTTGATCCATGAAATCTGATAGGGCTTCAGATGCTTCATTCTTTCTGTTAGAATACTTCAGAGATAACTGAGAGGGGGGGTGAATCAGTTATCAGTAAATTTAAATCTTTTGTACTTCTTAATCCAGATTGATATAACTTAAATGCACAGTTAGATAACACATTACACAACACATCAATTTGGTTATAGGGAAACTAAATGGTAAAAACCCAGGTGGGAATTAGTACCCACAAAGAACTATACTGTTTATAGTAATCCATGTTAAAAGATTCTTCAACTCTGTTAGGAGTTGTACAATACAATGCAGTAGTATAGTTGACCTGGTTAAGGGTCAGACCCTGTTAGGAGTCTTTTACAATAACCCTATTAGGGGTGGAGGACTCACTATCCAAGGACTCCCTGTCCAAGTGGTGAAGGCTACAACCTTCTTGTTATTTGATACACACTGTATCAACAAGGTGAACTGTTGTTTGTGACACTGCTTGTTTGATCAGTTCCTTTTGTGTGTTGATTATTTAACCTCTTGTAAACCACTATAACAATATAATCTATATTTTGAATGCTTCAACATAAACATCTATATTATCAACATATGATAAATATAGCTCTGCTGTATCAACACTTTGCTCTTCTTGTCAATCTCTGGCTTTCGCAACTCTTCTTATCAAAAATGACCTTCTATATGTACATACACCAAGTATGAGATCATGTGACCTGTTAGAAAACTTTTCATAATATCCTTGTCGGCTCTACTAAGCATGCAAGCATAATTACAACTGCGCAAGTCAATGCTGAACAGACGCGTCGCTTCACTAAGTTGGCTTCATCAATTTAACCATAACTTTGTAATCTTCTTGAAATGTGTTTGGCACATTTAGATTAATATCAAAAGCTCATAACTCATCATGAATATACACACACATATCCTAAAGATAGGTGCAACTCGATCAACATGTTACATACGTCGGCCTTAAACTGTTAATCCTCTAGAACTGTAACCGTCAATAACAGAATTACATATCTTTACTAAAACTTCATATTTGGGTCTGCGTGTATGAACATAGCATCATAAACATGTCAACAACATGTATCTATCTATGCAAGTATTCATTTCATCATATGGATAAGTACATACAGAAGTACTGTTGTGTATTATATATTATCATCAATGAAAAACATATAATCAATCTACTGTTCAAAATCAAATCTCCAACAATCTCCCCCTTTGGAATTGATGGAAACATATGATAAAAATAACTTTTGTTCATGGTGTCTTCTTTCTAATACAATCTTCTCGATATCCTCAACAAAGATTCATCTACACTATTGTAGTTTCATGTACTGTGTATTCACTGAATACTCCCCCATTGTCATACTTCCCTACTGTGTTCCTTTACTTCCCCATAGTATAAGCTCCTTGTATGTGTTCCTTGTTTGTCTTGTTTTTATTGGTACATACTCCCCCAGTGACATTAATGGCAAAGGGCATCATAAACCATTATGCACAGGTACTACTCCAGAAGTATAGTCAACCATTCATCAGTCACACAGGACTGATGTACTTGCTACTTTTTATAATTAGACTTAGGAGAGGGAATTACTCCCAACTTCTCCCTTAGATACTCAAAAGTATCCTTTGCTAAAGGTTTTGTGAAAATATCTGCTAGCTAATCTTTTATGTTTACATAGTCCAATGTTACTTCCTTTTCTACAACTTTTTCTCTCAAATAATGGTACTTGATCTCTATGTGTTTTGTCTTTGCGTGCATCACAGGGTTCTTAGACATGTTAATAGCACTAGCATTATCACAATTAATAACAATAGGGTAGTTAACCTAAATACCAAAGTCTTTAACCATCTGCTTGATCAAAACAATTGTTGTACAATTCAATGCTGCTGCAACATATTATGCCTCTGCTGTTGACTGAGAAATACAATTTTGCTTCTTGCTTGTCCAAGATACCAACTTTTCTCCAAGAAATACTGCTCCTCCTGAAGTGCTCTTCCTGTCATCAGTACAACCTACCCAATCTGCATCAGTATACACATGAAGTTGTGTATTTTCTTATTTAGGATACCATAAACCATAGTCAATAGTTCCCTAAAGATATCTAAATATTCTCTTGATTGCCATTAGGTGATTATGCTTCAGTTCAACTGCAAATCTTCCAACAATGCTAACCGCATTAGATATGTCAGGTCTTGATTGAGTTAGATAAATAATTTTTCCAATCATAGATTTGTACAATGTTTTATCAACTCCTATGGACTCATCATCTTTTGAAAGTTTACTTCCTGTGATCATAGGAGTGCATACTAGCTTGCAATCGTCCATCTTGAAGGTTTTCAATATTTCTTTCACATATTTTGACTGATTAATGAATATTCCTTTATCTGTCTGATTTACATTCAGTCCCAAAAAGTATTTTATAGGACCAATCATGCTCATTTCAAATTCATTCTGCATTTCTTTTGCAAATTTTATACTAAGCTTGTCATTACCTCCAAAGAAAATGTCATCAACAAATATGGCAACTAATAGTAGTCCATCAGGTGTTTCTCTTATGAACAAGTTGCAATCTGCTATTCCTTCCTTGAATCCAATCTTGATGAGATAACCATCTAGTCTCTCATACCAAGCTCTTGGGGTCTGTTTAAGTCCATAAAGTGCTTTCTTCAGTTTGCATACCATGTCTGGTCTATCTGAAAGGTTAAATCCTTCAGGCTGTTCTATGTAGACTTCTTGATTTAAGTCACCATTCAAGAAGGCTGATTTGACATCCATTTGATAAACTTTAAAGTCTTTTATTGTTGCATATGCCAAAAACAATTTTATGGCATCTAGTCTGCTCACAGGGGAAAATGTTTCAATGTAGTCTATTCCTTCTCTCTGCGCATATCCTTTACATACTAATCTTGCTTTGTTTCTTATTATTGTACCTTCTTCATTCATTTTGATTCTAAAAATCCACTTTGTTCCAATCACATTTTTATCACTTGGTCTAGGAATCAATTCCCATGTGTCATTCTTGATTATGTGATCTAGTTCTTCTTTCATTGCATTTATCCAATTAGAATTATTACAAGCATCTTCAACACTCAAAGGTTCAATCTGTGAAAGTAAACATACCTCTTCATTTACTGTTAAGCTCTTTACTTTTGATCTAGTCAAAACATTGCTGCTCTGATCTCCAATGATATTATTTTTAGAGTGGTATCTGGATGTAAACTTAGGAACCTTAGGTGTGACTTCTTCCTCTGTTATTTGTTGTTCTTCATTGCATGAATCAAGGTCATTGCATGAGACATCAATTCAATCAAACATTTCTTCAATCATAGTATCTTTACTATTAGGTCTGGGTTCTTCTTCAATCAAGGGTGCATATTCATAGTACCTCTCTTGAATCATAAAATTGTCATCAATCTTAACATGCATGCTTTCAATTATCTTCTTTAATCTCAAATTGAAACATCTGTAAGCTTTTCTTTTAGTAGAGTAACCAAGAAAAATACCTTCATCACTTCTAGCATCAAACTTGCCAATACTGTCATCTCTTTTGATGTAGCACTTGCTGCCAAATATTCTGAAATATTTTATTGTAGGTACATTACCAAACCAAAGTTCATAGTGTGTCTTGTCTACGCTTGGTCTCAATTGTGTTCTATCGATAGTATACACTGCTGTGTTCACTACATCTCTCCAATAGGTGTGTGCCACTTTTCCTTCAATAATCATGGTGCATGTTGTATCAAGTATAATCTTGTTTCTCCTTTCTGCAATTCCATTTTGTTGAGGTGTTCTAGGGGCACTCAACTATCTTTTTATTCCATGTTCTTCATAGTAGTCATAAAACTGGTCAGAGGTGAATTCTCCTCCTCTATCTGATCTTAAACATTTCAGTTTTAGTCCAGATTCAT
>MU226698.1:1092383-1116479 GCA_018584345.1 Thuja plicata
TAATTAATAAATAGGGGAATGATGTTTAAATAAGATTTAAACATTTTTGGGAGGGATTTCTTAATTAAATATTTTTAATTAAGATAAAGGGATTTAATGACATAAAAATAAATTAATTAATTAAATACTTAATTAATTAATAAATGATGATGTCATCAGGGATTTAGAAAAAAAAATAATTATTTAAACAATGAAATTGCTTTTTAATAATTAGGGGACTATAGCCATTTTAATTAAATTAAATAGGCTAGGGGAATGGGTTAATTGCAAGTGATTTATTTGATTTAGAGATTTATTTAATTCCTTTATAATTAAATACTATAGCCATGTTTGATTTTGATTTGATTTGATTGGTTAAAATTGATTTGAATTGTATGGCTATAATAGTTAATATAAATCAGTGATAAAAATCACCTAGGACATTAAATTGATTTAAAAGAAATATGCCAAGTAGTAACAGGGTCGTTTGGACATAAATCGAGGGTATGATCACACTTAGGGCAAATAGGGTCCATAGTTGCGACAGACCAAATTCAGGTGGTTACACATAGTACCTTCGGCAAGTAGCACTTCATACTATTCACTTTAGGTTTGCCGACAGCACACTGACAAAACTTTGATGCTAACTTCATTAAGATTAATTATGCAATTTCTTCAATAACTCCGTAAAAAGTGAAAATCACAACGTAGAAATGAAGTATAAAAAGTTCATCCTTTATAGACTTCAAAAGGTCAAGGTAGCTAAGAAATAAATTTTTTCCCATTGAGTTAGTGCAAGGCAGCTGTCCTCAGCTTTCTAACACAACTTGCATCCCACTTGGCTTACTAAACTCGGCTGTCACAAAACTTACTTGGCCAACAAAACTTAGCACACGCTAAAGAACTCAGCCTTAGTGTCTACGATTTGTGCTCGACACCAATAGTGCAAATTGCTCTTCTCGACATTTGTCTTCAAAATATGTCCTGGTGCATCTTAACATATACAAATATCGACTTTGGTACATTTCATGTTAGGAACTGATGTAAGATAAGAATTTTAGATGTAGTTCCTTACATACCTCTTTTTCTTAGTTGGAGATGATGTGATCACCTGATCTATTGGATTGGGTGACCTCGGCTTAACTAGCTTCACTGCTACATGGTTCAGATTTCTTAACCCATGTCTTGTTCATCTGTGCTCTAATCTTCTCAATAGTAGGAGAAAGTACCCTAGTCTTACAATCTTTCCTTGTATGACAAATTTTCAGACAACTGTGACATAATATGCTTCCATTCATCCAACTGTTAGACTTTCCTCTGAAATGTGTCCTTATGCAATTTTCTAGAACATGTCCATACTCACCATAGTAATGAAAACTATGCCATGTGTTGTATTCCCACTTGTAACTATAGCATTTTCTTGGTGATTTCTCTTGTTCCTTTGATGTCCATTGTTGTTTACCTTTAGATCTAAAATCTTGTGCTCTATGACCATATTTCTTATAGTTATAGCAATTACCATTGAGTCTAGGTGTGTTTCTTGCCTTTGTCTTACATTCACATGCTTGATGTCCAAACTTATTACAGTTAAAGTAGTAACCATTAAAGTTAGTTGTGGGATTGGACTTACCATTTTTGCTTTGGCAAATGTTTGTTGTATGACCTGGTTTCCCACAGTGGTGGCAAATAGATTTTTTGTTTCTTGGCTTTGCATACCTTCTTTAACCTATAATAGATGATTCTCCTTCTTCAGTGGTTGTATGTTGTTCAGTGTGACCTAATCTAGAAGAATATTTAGGTCTTCTTGATGCATCCACCAGTTGTTCAGAGTAGCTCATATCTGCACTTGGATCATTCACTTTGTTGTTAAGTTCTTTCTTAGATCTCAATTCATCTTTCAACTGACTATTCTCAGATCTAATATTAACAATATCCAAGTCTATCCTATTGATCTCCTAATTCACAAGTAGTAATTGATTTTCCATGTCAACTTGATTGGCTGTCATTGTTTGTACATCATGTGTTATTTCATCAAGTCTGATAGTCATCATTCTGTTGTCTTCTTTTGCCATAGCTTTGTCATCTTCGACTTTCTTTTTTTGTTCAAAAACTTCACACATTCTTATTGATTGGGCTTCTTGTTCCTTTTTCAAATTTCTGACTTCTTCACATAGTGCACTGTTCTTTTCTAGTAGATCTTCTATTGCTGCATCACTCTCAGTAGAATCTCCATTCTGAAACATATTTGTGGTTTCCTCTTCTTGATAATGAGTGTCATTCATTTGCGTGGCCAAATCTTTCCTTGTTGTCAAGGACTTCTTTAATTCATGTCTTGCTATCTCAAGTTGTTGTAGTGCTAGCTAAATATCAATCTTTTGATTCTCAATTACTTTACCCATCTTGTAGATCTCCATCTAAAGATCTGTATTCTCAAGTTGATTATAAACCTTTAGGGAACTAAGCTCTGATACCAATTTTTGGAAATACAATAATGGGAAAGCAAGATGCTGAGAGGGGGGGTGAATCAGATCTTCTAATTTAAACACTTAAAACAAACTAATCCACATTTGAATACATATATGAATTTAATGTAATATCAAATAGCATCCACATAATGAAATAAATAACTCATAACACAAGAACTTGGTAACCCAGAAACCCAAATAGGTAAAACTCAGGTGGGGATGACACCCACAAAATTCTCCACTACTATAGTAATAAAGTGTGCCTGTTAGGGCTACAAAAGTTGATTACAAGATGCAATCTACCCTGTTAAAGGTCTGCCCGGTTAAGACCTAAAGATCATTACAATCTACCCTGTGAAAGGATTTCAACTTACAATAAAGTAATCACTCTATTAGGAGATTTAGAAAGGTTTGATAGAACCACTTTGTTAAGAGATTTTCACCTGATACAATGATTAGAATGTCTCAAGTATTGATCCTTCATTATGCACTCAGATGTTGATGATAGATCTCCTCTTTCCATTACCTTCAATGATCTCATAATCTGATATAACTTTACTCTGTTGTTCACTGTCTTGTCACTCTGCTTGATTTCTGCTTCTTAAAAAAATAACCCTCTATGCATTTAACTTCAAAATGCAGTCACCACTTCTCTCCATTCATACAAAATATGGTTTAGAAGAAATCTTATATATCTGTTCAATTCTAATAGGGAGATCTAACTCAATGATCAAGATCTAATACCCATATCTTGAAGGTATTACAATTAATGATTACAATAGATCATGCATAAGATAAAATAATTAAATGCATAACCAACTCCGTAGGAAAATATTAAATGCATACATAAGTCGGCCCAAAAGGCTTATATAAGTCGGCCTGATCACTTATCCTCAAAGTTTGAATCATTCCAGACATGTATACAAAATCTATTCTACTCGGCACTTAACATCTCTGTCGGTCAGCACTGAGTATTCTACTCGGCTCGGCATGATACTACTAGACAACCTGAATACAGCTAGACAATGTTGCTCGGCCTTGCATAGCTTTAGCTCGGCCATAGTGGTAGCCCACTAAAGCTACCTAAGTGAATGACTAAGATTTGGTCACTAATCATCAATAGAACTTATAGATTAACAATAATATCCACTAGGTTGGATCTAAATTTGATCATCTCCATGTTTGTAAGAGCCAAGAGTGCTCCTAGATGATATTGTGGTCATTTTGACCTAGAAATGTAAAAGTTGATATTTTTGTGTAACTTGGGTTTAGTATGTCTTCTAGGACCCTAAGTAACCTAACTAGGGTCATGGAAGTCAAAAACATGCATCGAGTTGACTAAAATAGTCAAATAGAAAAAGATGCTAAAAACTTGCTAGCAACTTTTGCAAATTTTTGCAAGAAGTTGTAACTACCCATGCTCAGGTATTTAAGAATGGATCAATTATTTTTAGAAGGTTAAAGGAGTTTTGGATTGCATAACACTTTTGTGAACCCTCTCTACAAATGTCAGACTGTGTTTCCTTGTAATCTGTAGTGTTTCTTTCTTTTTGTACAGTTGTGTACGTATTACATTGGGTGATCGGACCCCTTCAGGGTGTAGTGTTTTAAATTATATTTCTTATGCACATAGTATTTTGATTTCAAGTTATCATAGTTTAAATTAAGAGTAGGTTTTAAGCCACTGGTCTGCAAGTTCCATTTGCAGAGTTATAGAGGTAAATATGGCTCTAACCTAAGAATCCACCACTAAAATTGGCTGAAATCATGGGGGATGAAGGGTTAGGGTATGTACATAATGTTTTTTCTTTTATTTTTATTTTTTACATTGGGATTCCTAGACTTGGAATGAAGCCCTATGGCTGACTGCTAGGAGTAGCTTAGCCTGGACAGGGTAAATATCAGATTGCATAGAGCACCCATGATCTTGGATCGTTAACTTAGTGGAATTTGTAGAAGCCCTAAAGTGTTCCCATGAAGGATCAAATGGTGATAAATGATGATAGGAAGTTTGAAGACCAATTTGGTGGAATTTTGTCCTGACTGGTCCAGAGGCCTAAAATATAGGCTAAAAACTAGGGCCTTGTGAAAACTAGGGTTGTGGGTGCATTGAGATGCTAGGATTTTGTATTCTAGTAGGGTTGGTGGATATCTTGAAGATTTTCAAGGTCTTCTATGAGTTTTATTGGAAGAATTGGGATCTTTAGCCCCAAAATAGTGAAATTTGGCCTACTAGGAAATAGGCCAATTAGGCCTCCTAGTGCATTTGTCAACAATTGGATTGGTGAAGTATCCAAAAGTGTGGAAAAAGGTTCAAATGGACTTTTAATGGGCCAAAGACATAGGAAAGAGTATATGGGATGTATGGGGAAGATCCTAAGAAAGGGTTTGGGATTCGAGGGGAAAGATCTAGTCAAAAACCTAGGAAATTGGAGAACTAGTTGGACTAGTTGATCCTAGATGTAGTTTGTGTCTTCAACAAATTAACTATACCTAGGAGGAAATTTGATAGAGAGGATCTAGGAGATACATATGGATAAGTACACATGGAGGAGTAACCATTAGATGGTTAGTAGAAGAGATAGGCATTTAGGAGGAAAGAAAGACTAGAACCCTAAACCCTTTGCATCAGAGTGGTATCAAATCCAAAATTTCTTTAAGTTTGGTGTATGTCTTAAGGGGAGGAGATTCAAGAGGTTGACAGCATGCCTCCTAAGGAAATGAGTAGGGATGTTATTTCAGAATTGTTTCAGGGCCTCTTGGAGAAGGCTAGTGTGTTATAACCAAGGAAAAAGAACAGAATAACTGAATGGGGAGATGAGAGTGATGATGATGAAATTGAAAAATCAGTCTGGAGAATCTAAAGGGAAAGAAGTGGAAATGGATAACGAAAACAATTTTTTCTTGGATTACTTCAAGTCCATCAACAAAGATAGTATAAAACATATACCTTACTATTGTGGCATCCTTAATGGTGAAGAGTTATTGTATTGGTTAGAGGCCATAGACAACAAGTTTGACTACAAGGAAGGATCAGAGGAGAAGAGTGTTAGCTATGCAAAGGATAGACTCAAGGGATCTACATTGATGTAGTGGAACATGATGCAAGATGATAAGGTATCCACTAGCAAGAATAAGTTAGCTTCTTGGGAGAGAATGAAGATAAGAATGAAGGCACAAATCCTACCCACTGATTATGAGATCCAAATGTATCAAAAGTTGTAGAACTTGAGAGAAAAGGAGTTGATAGTAAGTGCCTACACTAAGGAGTTCCACAAATTGGTCTTGAGAGAAAGAATGCAAGAAAAGAACATAGAAAAGGTAGCAAGGTACCTCAATGGGTTGAGACAAGGGAATCAAGATGAGATTAGTATGATGTCTCCTGACAGTATGCACAAGTATTTTCAGTTAGCTTTGAGAGTAGAGGAGAAGACTAGAAGGAGGAATGATTTCCACCAAAGACGTAAAGGTAACAACAATAGAGGATTCAGAGGCAGGAATGAATTTGGCAGAGGACAAAGCCAAAGTAGACTAGAAGATAATAAATCTATGAATAATAGTGGGGGTATTCAGTATAGAGGATCATTTCAGAGAGGAGGATACATAGGAAGAGGACCACCAAGGGGTAGATTCCATTTACAAGGAAGGTCCAACTCTGTCTTCACTGGAAGATGTTACAATTATAATCAAGTAGGCCATAAAATGGGAAAATGTCCTAACAAGATCTCCACATAATATATGGGGGAAAGAAGAAATCAGTTGGTACAAGAGGATGACACAGAAAGTGTCACTTCACCTATCTCCCAGGCAGGGCTAGTATTGGATGGAGAGAATATAATGTTGAGAAGGACTTTGTTGAAAGTTCCTAGTGTCACAGAACCACCTCAAAGAAAAAAATTGTTCAAGACTTCTTGTAGGTCCCATGGGAAGATCTAAAAGGTGATAGTGGGCTCTGGTTCCATAGAGAATATAGTTTCAACTGAGATGGTGGATAAACTGAAACTTAGAAGGATACCTCACACCACTCCCTATAAAGTATCATGGATAGTGGGGGATGAAAAAACAATGGTGGAGTTTGAAATGGGTGAGTATAAGGACAAGGTCCTACATGAAATATTTCCCTTGGATGCATGTCACCTACTCCTAGGATGTCCATGGCAATATGATGTGAAGGCCACTCATGATTGTAAGAGGAACAACTATGTGCTTACCAAGCAAGGGAATAAATTTCAAATGGATCCTTTACAAGAACCTAATGAAAAGAAGCATGTGGGAACCAATGTGATTCTCTTGAGTGGAAAGGATTTTCTAAATTTTATGAACAAGGAGAAAGGGTTCTGTTGTGCAGTGATAGTGAAGCCAAAGGAGGATACCAATGAGAAAGCCAATATGCCACAAGAAGTACAAGCACTATTGGAAAAGTATCATGAAAGAGTGGATAATAGATTACCTAGTGCATTTCCCATGAGGGATGTGAGCCACCAAATAGAACTCATACCTAGAGTTAATCTTCCTAACAAGGCAGCATATAAGATGACACCAAGTCAAAATTCAGAGATAGCAAAATAGATTCAAGATTTGTGGATAAGGGACTAATAAGGAAGAGTTTGGGCCCTTGTGCAGTGCCAACTATCCTTTCACCAAAGAAGGATGGAAAATGGAGGATTTTTATGAACTCTAGGGATATAAACTAGATCACAATCAAATATAGATTTCCCATGCCCCAGATTGAGGATTTGTTAGACAATTTGGGAGGTTCTTTTTATTTCTCTAAGGTGGATTTGAAGTTTGGGTATCACCAAATTAGAGCTAGGCCTGGTGATGAATGGAAGATAGCCTTCAAGACAAATGAAGGACTATATGAGTGGCTAGTAATGCCCTTTGGCCTAACAAATGCACCTAGCACATTCATGAGACTCGTGTGAATGAAGTCCTAGAAGATTTCATACGTAAGTTTGTAATAGTTTATCTTGATGATATTTTGATTTTTAGCAGGTCTAAGGAGGAACACATGAAGCATTTCAAAATTGTATTGAGGAGGCTACACCAAGATAATTTGATGATCAGTCAGGTAAAATGTAAGTTCTTGAAAACTAAATTAGTGTATCTTGGTTTTATGGTTGCTAATGGATGTATGAAAATGGATCTTGATAAGGTCAAGTCTATTTTGGAATGGCCTACACCTATATCCATAGGGGATGTTACGAGTTTTCATGGTTTGGCCTCCTACTATAGGAAATTTGTGGGGAATTTTAGTCATGTATGTGCCCCTATCCTCAACACTATAAAAGGAGGAATCAAATGTCAGTTCAAGTGTACAAGTGCAACAAATCAAGGCTATGAAATTTTGAAAAAGAGAATAGAAGAACTACCTACTCTTAGGTTCCCCAACTTCAATTAGTTATTTGTGGTGGAGTGTGATGCTAGTAAGCTAGCCATAGGAGCAGTTTTAAGTCAAGAGGGACACCTTGTGTCATTCTTCTCAGAGAAGTTGAATGAGGCCAAACATAAGTACTCGACCTATGACCTGGAGTTGTATGCTATGGTACAAGCCCTTAAAAATTGGAGACATTATCTCCTACCAAGGGAATTTATGGTCTACATAGATAACCATGCCCTTAGTTTCTTGAATGGGAAAGAAAAAATAAACCAAAGGCACCTTAAATGGGTGGAAGCTTTGCAAGCATACACATTTGTGATCAAACACAAAAAAGGAGTTAGCAACAAGGTTGTTGATGCTCTACGTAGACGATAACTTAACATAAAGGAGATACAGTTGAAAAGTGTGGGGATGAATGATTTGAAAGATCTATAAAAAGAGGAAAGAGATTTCAAAGATTCTTATGAGGTATGTGTAAAGTTCCAATAGGGATTTAAAGTCGAGTTCACTGATTATATGTTGTAGGAGGGACTATTATTCAAAGGACACCTAATGTGTATACTTCAGTTCTCAAGGAGAACATAGTGAAGGAGAAACACCAAGGAAGTTTGGGAGGCCACTTTGGAGTGGAAAAGATACTTGAGTAAGTGAATAGGAATTACTATTGGCCTAGGTTACAGTCAGATGTCATAAATTTTTTGGAGCAATGTTAGATATGTTAGAGGGCTAAAATAAAAAGTAGTAACAATGGATTGTATCAACCTCTATCCATACCTCAGAGGCCTTGGGAGGGCCTGATTATGCACTTGGTTTTGGGGTTGCCTAAGACACCAAGGGGTCATGATAGTGTGTTTGTTGTAGTGGAATGGTTTAGAAAAAATGGCACACTTCATTCCAATGAAGAAAACCAATGAGGCTTCACATATTGTAGGCTTATTCTTCAAAGACATTGTAAGAATCCATGGATTGCCACTAAATATATTAAGTGAAAGAGATAGTAAGTTTATGGGCCACTTTTGGAGGACCCTATGGAAGATGCTAGGTACAAACTTGTCTTTCTATTTAGCCTACCATCCATAGTCAGATGGGAAAACATAGGTAGTAAATAGGTCACTTGGTAACTTGCTAAGATGCTTGACTAAGAAACATGGACACTCATGGGATCACATTATAGGCCAGGAATAATTTTCCTATAATGACTCCATTAATAGGACTACTGGTAAAAGCCCATTTGAGATAGTCTATGAGACCAATTCTAGAGGGATCTTAGAGTTAATGGATCTCATTTTGCAACAAAAAAGGAGTGCCCAAGGGAAGTCATTTGAAGAACAGATGAAGGAGCTTCATGATCAAGTCAACAAGACTCTACAACAACAAGGGGAGAAGTATAAGGAAAAGGAAGAAAAATCAAGGAGGGATCTACAATTCAAGGTGGGGGATATATTACTTTCCTACCTTAGAAAGGAGAGACTACCCAAGGGTCAGCCAACCAAGTTTCTCATGAAGAAGATAGGACCATTGAGGATATTGCATAAATATGGAAAAAATGCCTATGAGGTGGAGTTACCTCATGATTTGGGAATTTCACCCATTTTTAATGTATGCGACCTATATCCCTATAAGGGGCCATGCTCAGGCAGTGGTCAACAAAATATTTCAGAGTTGGGAGAAGATGATTGGGTAAAATATTTTCCTACCCCAATCCCTCTGCAGTTAGACAATATACTAAATTCCAAGGTGAATAAGAAGACAAGGAAGAGTACTTACAAAGAGTATCTATTCAAGTGGTAGGGACTACCTGAAGCTGAGGCCACTTGGATGACTGAGGTAGAAATTCTGAAGCATGGGGTCACCATTGAAGACCTCCTAAATCAAGGGACTTGAGTTATTTGTCACAGGGGAGTATGGTGCAGAGAACCTCGCATTTTGGTGTAGTTTGTTTTTTTTAGCATTGTGTTAAATTTTTTTTGTGGGTTGTAATAAGATCCACTAGGTTGGATCCAAATTTGATCATCTCCATGTTTGTAAGAGCCAAGAGTGCTCCTAGGTGATATTGTGGTCATTTTGAACAAGAAAGGTAAAAGTTGATCTTTTTGTGTAACTTGGGTTTAGAGTGTCTTATAGGACCCTAAGTAACCTAAATAGGGTCATGGAAGTCCAAAACATGGATCGAGTTGACTAAAATAGTCAAATAGAAAAAGAGGCTAAAAAGTTGCTAGAAACTTTTAAAAGTTTCTCGAGCAACTTTTGCAACTTTTTGAAAGAAGTCACTAATGGAGGTTGGAGTGGTTGTAACTACCCATGCTTTGGTATTTGAGCATGGATCGATCATTTTTAAAAATGTTAATGGATTTTTGGATTGCATAACACTTTTGTAAACCCTTTGTATGGAAGTCAGACTGTATTTCCTTGTAATCTATAGTGTTTCTTGCTTTCTATATGGCTCTGTACATATAGGATTGGGTGATCGGACCCCTTAGGGGTGTAGTGTTTTGAATTATCTTTCTTATGCACATATTAGTTTGATTTTAAGTTATCATAGTGTAAAGTTAGAGTAGGTTTTATGCCACTCATCTGCAGGTTCCATTTGCAGAGTTGCAGAGGCAAATATGGCTCTAACCTAAGCATCCACTAGTGAAATTGGCTGAAACCATGGGGGGTGAAGGGTTAGGGTCTATACATAATGTTTTTTCTTTTTTTCTTTTTTTTCAGTGGGATTCCTTTACTTGGAATGAAGCCCTATGCCTTACTGCTAGGAGGAGGTGAGCCTGGATAGGGTAAAGATCAGATTGCACAGAGCACCCATGATCTTGGATGGAGAACTTAGTGGCATGTGTAGAAGACATAAATTGTTCCCATGAAGGATAAAATGGTGAGAATTTATGAAAAGAAGTTTGAATACCAATTTGGTGGCATTTTGTCATGACTGGTCCAGAGAACCTAAAAGATGGACTAAAAACTAGGGCCTTATGAAAACTATGGTTGTGGGTGCATTGAGAAGCTAGGATTTTGGATTATAGTAGGTTTGGTCGATATATTGAATATTTTCAATGTCTTCTATGAGGTTTTTTGGAATAATTGGAAGCTTTAGACCCAAAACAGTGAAATTTGACCTACTAGGAAATATGCCAATTTGGCCTCCTAGTGCATTTGTCAACAATTGGATTGTTGAAGTATCTAGAAGTGTGGTAAAAGGTTCTAATGGAATTTTAATGGCCCAACGACATAGGTAAGATTATATGGGATGTATGGGGAAGATCCTAAGCAAGTTTTTGGGATTCTAGGGGAAAGATCTAGTTAAAAACCTAGGAAATTTGAGAACTAGTTGGACTAGCTGATCCTAGATGTATTTTGTGTCTTCAATAAATCAACTATACCTAGGAGGCAAGTTGATAGAAAGGATCCAGGAGATCCATATTGGATAATTACACATGGAGGAGTAACCATTGGATGGTTAGTAGAAGAGAAAAGCATTTAGGAGGAAAGAAAGACTAGAACCCTAAACCCTCTCCATCATCGTCCACAACCATCGCCACCCATAGACCCTCTACATGTTCCATTAGGTCATTTAAATGTAACACAAGAGGACCTCGTGCAATGCCTTAACAAAATATTTCACAAATTAATATATTATTCAATAGGTTGAAGGCTTCTGGTCTTCAACATCACTCTACCCTAGCCACTACATTAGAAAAATGTCCAACACTGAAAATGAAGTGTCTCAACAGGTGAAAAAATATGGTTCATGGAGGGATAGATGTTGTACATATTATGCTAATGGTTTATCATATGAGGATGTGCAAATAAATTATATACAAAAATGTTACATATGTGCCCTTTTTACCGATCTTAATACTAGCAAATCCTTAGAAGATAATACAAAACAATTTCCTAAACATTGGTAGGCTCATAGGAGGATGAAATCAGATTTTTGGGATAGGTGGTACATGGTATTTGAACAACCACCTTGTAATAATAATGAAGTGCCTTTATATTTTTGTGGAAGCTATACTGTGAGTTTATCCTCGGTGAGAAGCCGAATTACTTTGACTTTTACGAGTTCCAGGGTAGAGGGAGAGGCTCTGCGCAGGATAGACCTGAGGCACATAGGATTACCTGACAACAAGAGAGGAGGTATGCTATGATAAAACCCCTCATTTATGTTGTGTTCCTAGTAGTGGTAAAGGTGTCTATGGATATACAGACTCTTTGTGCAGCTACATCATTGACTAATGTCATTATCCAACATGGTACTCAATTAGTTGGAGGAGAGGATGGATAATTTCTTGTGCCACCTCCATCTTCATCAAGTAAATCATTAGGATCATCTCATCCTTCTCCAACTCCGTCGTCATCAGATTCACCATTACAATCATCTCATTCTATTCCATCTCCATTATCATCAGATACAGTTGTAGGCTCAGCCCAGTGCTGTAATATAAGAAATTGGAGGCTTTTATTGTTTATTGATGTGTGTTTACTTATCTTAAATTTTAAATTGAGGGTTATTTGAAATAGGTGTGAGGAGGGTAGGATTGTCCTCTTAATCCCAAATTTCTTAAATAGAAGATCCAAATTGATTAACCCTAAAGAAAATATCAATGCATAAATGAATCAACCTATCAAGGATGGAGATAAAGAGGAAATTGCTAATTCCCATTTTATAGAAAGATTAATAACTTTGATTGAATTGAATATGAGAAATGCACTAACCTTGAAATAGTGAAGATTTGAGGAATGTTGTTTTCTGAAGCCCGTGTTGAATTTCTAGAAAAGCTGATACCGGATCTATAATAGAAATGCAAAGATGAACAAAACCCAAAAATATTTTTTTGTTCTGAGATAGGTCTGATTTGTACCCTCAAGTCAATGTCACAATTGGCCAGAATTTCCAATTGCACCCTAGGGAAGAATCAACCTAAAAAGTCTTAGAATTCAATTCTATTTTTGGATCCTAAAAGTTTGTTGAAAAGGGTATTCGAATCTACGTACTGACTTGCTATTTCAAACTTGTACTTGCAAGAAAAATGTTTTGTTTGTCAGGGGGAGGGGTTTGCCTTAGTCAAAACCTGATTTAGGAATTAACCTTGAAATCAATAATTAAAATAAAGATGCTAGCAAGTATTAGAAGTAAATCTAATAATGAAGCTATGATATTTAAATAGATATGCAATTGTATTGGGAATGTAAACAAGTATGTAAACATGAAAGCTTGGACTCAATTAGAAACCATAAAAATACATGATTGTATGCTTGGAATCCACCTTGAAGGGAGAATGAATGATTCTTGAGGATGAAAAAAGGATCTTGAAGGAAGATCACTCGACCATGGTGGATAAATCTAGGGTTTGAATGATGAATCTTGAATGCTTGAACCAAATCCCTTCAAAGGCTTCAAAGCTTGAATCCTTGATCTTCAATGGAGAACTTGAATTATTGAGAACATGTGTAACAATGGATACTTGAAATTTTTTCTTGATGACTTCTTTCTTGATTTCACTTGGATAGAATTAGTGCTTAACTTGACTTTTGATGATTATTGATTCCCATGACTTAGAGAAAATAAGAAGAGAAAACTTCCTTTTATATGAAAATAGGGCACAATATTACAGAGAGGCCTACATATGAGATTTAAATTCCAATTAAAACTATGCCCCTAAAAGAGGACCTATATTAAATATAATTTAAGAATCGTCACTTTGGAACCCAAAAAAGCCAACCTGGAAGTGGGAAATAAATTTTTGATGACCTCTGGTACCTGACAAACTTCCAAATTTGAAAGGGGGACATAGGTCAAGGTCAAGGGAATCCTTGAAATAGGTCAAGGATTACCTTGACCTTGAACTAGGTCAAGGTCAAGGTTGAACTTGACCTAGGGAGCTAGGACCCCTGGAAAACATGCCAGATGGGATGGAAGGTGCCTGGAGAGGCCCAATCAGGGTCCTAAATAGGAAGATAAGTAGGAGAGGATGTAGAAATGAGTGGACAATGTGATGGTCATCAAAAAACCCTCCTAACAAGGGATAAACATTCTTAACATGGAAGTGCTTCCATTTTAAGATGATACATTAAGCCCCCACTTTAGCGGGAGTATAGAAATCAAACATACTCATGGTAAAGTTAGAAGAAAGACTCTAGTGCAGCACAACGAGGTAGAACATCACTAAGTCAAGAACATGAGCCCCCAAAATAGGGATTATAACTCAATATACATGCATAAAGATATGGAAGTGAAGAGAAATCAATCATAGAAAACATACACAATTACATAAGTAAGACAAGAGCAACACTATAGATAACATAGCTTCATGATCTAATCCTACTAGCATGAAAGAGAAAAGAGAGAAAAGAGATAGCGATTACCTCACCTAGTAAGATTCTCATCTTACCATGAATCACCAAGGAGGGAGAGACCAATAGGTTCACCCATACACTCTTCTTTGTAATTGTAATGTGTCTTCTGACAACTTTTAAAATATCCATAGATCCACATTCTTGTATCACTATGGAAAATGTATAAAATTTGTGTCTTTTCAGGATTTAGCAACTTATGTGAATTTCCTTCCAAGCATTTAGAATATTGGAAAATTTAAAATGTGTATCTCTTCATGATTTAGCAACTTATGTGTGTTACCTTCCGAGGATTTAGAAAAAAATAAAAAATAAATAAAAATGCATGTATCTTTAGGATTTAGCAACTTATGTGCGTTACCTTTTGAGGATTTAGCATGTTGTAAAATGTAAACTAATGTAAAATATAGTATAAGGGAGACCCTATATATTCCCCCCTCCTTATCATGACTACCCACTAGGCAGGATAAGGAAGAGAAAGAGGATACCTACTTCACAAGGTAAGGATATATCCAGCTTAACAACAATATACACTATATCCTTAGCAAAGAGTATAGACCCTTACTTCTAAAAGCATAGATAATCATGAAATGGATATGTCATATATGGAAAAAGGATCCTCACAGAGGAAGAGATCTTATCATTAAGACCCCCACCATAGAGGAGTGCTTAGGATAAAATATCATCTTCTAAAGAAAAGAGGGACCAAAGATTCTATCATCAAGCCCCCTGCAATGAAGAGGAAGAGAAATCTCTGAATGAAGGAGTCAAGCTATAAACCAAAGCAAAGGCAAGAGTTTATAATGAACATAATTTGCAAAATAAAGAAGAGGTGATGACCTAGGACAATCACCTCCAATATAAGAGGGTATCCATAGCCAAAACATAAATATTTATAAGGAAATAATGTTGTATGATAAACAAATGCCACTAAGATAAGGAAAGTATATTCTTAGACAGAGGAAGAAGAAAAATACCTTGCCCCCCAGGAGTGAAAGCAAGGGATATATCAAATTATATCAAGAGATATTGTAGAAAAGAGATATCTTTACAAAAAAATGTCCTAGAAAAAATATCATGAATGATTATGAGCGAATGAAACATGTATCACAATAGAAAATTATAGAATATAGAAAGAATAACCGATTAAAATAAAAAAAAAATACGCTAAGAGAAAAATGGATACTAGAAGGCTGGAATGAAATACCTCTCCCCACCCCCAATTAAAAGACAAGAGGAGAAAAAATATTATCTAATTTATAAAAGAACTAGGGGAATGCCCTATATAAAAATTATGAAGAAATTGTAATACTTCATGAGAATGAGATATAATTCCTAAGGCAACTCTTTCTCTAACATATAATTTTAAATGCACACAATCAGAAAGTAAATGTGTATTACTATAATAAAAAGGACATATGTATTTAGAGTGAGAATTTTTCGGAATAGGTTTAAAGATTTATTTTTTAGAATTCATTAATTGGACATACACTTTATTAGCCACATCTTGAGGAGTATTAGACTGATCTAAAGAAGGTGTTGGAGAAAGAGCATAAAGAGGAGGAAGATGGTTAAGATCCACTACCTTAATTGGAGGAGTTGGGAAACCTATACCATGCATATCTTATTTAGAAGATGAATGAATTGGGTTTTTAATGCCTTGTTCATTAATACCAAGCCCTAAACCTTTATAGCCTTGTTTATCCACCATAGTATATCTGGTAGTGTACCTATCTTGCAAAGTTGTGATAGGAGGAGATTGATTATGGTGTTCATGATAAAATTTTGTGTATGGTGGAATGATAGGATTAGAAGAGGTTTCCTTGTTTTTCCCTTTAACATCATCATGGATTGGATAGGGAGGGGAAGGTAAATGAAAGAATTCTCAAAAATCATTATCATGAACCCTAGGTTGGGCCCCATCATAAATGTGGGAAGAAATAGGGATTGAAGATGGAGAAATAGAAATAGGAATATTTGGAATTGGATTATGATTGACAAGATTAGGATTAGGAAGATTAGGATCTAGATTAGGAATGATAGGATTAGGAAGATTAGAAGGTGGGGTATCATCTATGTAATTCTTCACATAATTCAAAAGAATAATAAGTCCACTAAACAAATCTTTGATGAAAGTTTTGAAACTAGGAAGACTAGTATTAGTTAATCTCAAAATAACATAAGTGAAACATGAAGATTAACAAACATAATGAAATGGATGATACTTTCATAAAAATCATAATTACTATAGAGAGATGCTAATAGAAGCATAATGAGAAAAATATTCATACCCCAAAGCATCTTAAAGATATTCATAGTGAATGAAGTGCAAGAAGTGTTTTTGTATATTTTTATGATTATATAAAAAAAATTGTATTTTGAAATGCAAGAGCATAAAAGAAAATTAATTTAATATGCAAGATCTAGTCTCTAAGAAAAAGAGGCAAATCATCTAACACCAAAAAGAAAGAGTTGTCTATTGTGCATTCACCAAAATGTAAGATAAGAAATTGGAGGCTTTGATTGTTTATTGATGTGTGTTTACTTGTCTTACATTTGAAATTGAGGGTTATTTGAAATAGGTGTGAAGAAGGTAGGATTGTCCTCTTAATCCAACATTTCTTAAAGGGTAGATCCAAATTCATTAACCCTAAAGAAAGGATCACTGCATAAATAAATCAACCTATCAAGGATGGAGATAAAGAGGAAAACCCTAATTCCCATTTTATAGAAAGATTAATAGCTTTGATTGAATTGAATATTAGAAGTGCACTAACCTTGAAATATGGTAGATCTGAAGAATGTTGTTTTTTTGAATCCTGTGTTAAGTTTCTGGAAAATATGAGACCGGATCTGGAATAGAAACGTAGAGATGAACAAAACCCAGAAATATTTTTTCTGTTTTGAGACAGTTCTAATTTGTACCCTCAAGTCAATGTCACCATTGGCCAGAATTTCCGATTGCGCCCTAGGGAAAAATTAACCTAAAAAGTCTCAGAATGATCTCGGAAGTTGGCCAAAAAGGGTATCCAAATCTCTGTCCCAATTTGTTGTTTCAAAATTGTACCTACAATAAAAATGGTTTTCTTGTTGAGGGGGGGGGGGGGGGNGGCAGGGTAGAAGTAAATCTAATAATGAAGCTATGATATTCAAATAGATATGCAATTGTATTGGGAATGTAAACAAGTATGTAAATATGAAAGCTTTGACTTAATTAGAAACCATAAACCTCCATGATTGTATGCTTGGAATCCACCTTGAAGGGAGAATGAATGAGTCTTGAGGATGCAAAAAGGATCTTGAAGGAATTTCACTCCACCATGGCGGATAGATCTAGGGTTTGAATGATGAATCTTGAATGCTTGAATCAAATCAATTCAAAGGCTTAAAGCTTGAATCATTCATCTTCAATGGAGAACTTGAATGCTTGATAACATATATAACAATTGATTCTTGAAATTTTTGCTTGATGACTTCTTTCTTGACTTCGCTTGGAGAGAATTAATGCTTAACTTGACTTTTTATGATTATTGCTTCTGATGACTTAGAGAAAATGAGAAGAGAAAACTTCCTTTTATATGAAACTAGGGCACAATATTCTAGAGAGGCCTACATAGGATATTTAAATTCCAATTAAACCCATTCCCTTAGAGGAGGACCTATATTAAATATAATTTAAGAATCATCACTTCAGAACCCAAAACAGCCAACCCGAAAGTGGGAAATGAATTTTTCATGACCTCCAATAGCCGAAAGACTTCCAAATTTGAAAGGGGGACCCAGACCATGGTAGAGGTTGTCCTTGACCGAGGTCAAGTTCGAGGTTGACCTTGACACAGGTATCCAAGACTCTTGGAAAACATGCCAGATGGGATGGAAGGTACCCAGAGAGGCCCAATTAGGGTCCTAAACAACCAGATAAATAGGACAGGATACATAAATGAGGGGACAATGTGATGGTGGTTGAGAACACCCCCTAAGGAGGGATAAACATTCTTAACATGGAAGTGCTTCTATTTTAAGATGATACAAGCGCATTGAGCATATCTGCATTAGTTGTAATGGTATATGTGATGGGGTAGATAGTTATCCGAGTGCGGATGGTTTGACATCCCATTCATGTGTACATTACAGGAGAAGATGTTAGGCATCCACTACTAAGGATATGGCCCTCACAGATAATCTAGTGAAAATGGTGTTTGGTATAGAGACAACATGGGTTTGTTTAAATTTGTGTTTTGACATGTTATTTTAATTAATTACCTAAATCTGTTAAAAGTAAATAAATATTTATGTATAGACAATTAAAAATGGTACATGAATAATATGGATTGTAGGGTCCATCTGGAAATATGAGCACACCAAGGACTGCTCATTCTAGTAGATGTGGGCAGGTAGCTCAAACAGGTGAGGTAATGTTTTATAAATATTCATAAAATAGAACAATACGTTGTTTTCAAAATAGCATATGTTAATAATTTGTATGGTGGTAACTTAGTGTGGTCAAAGAATTAGTGTATGTGTGTTTTCTATTACTTTATGGTTAAAGAATTTTTTCTAATGTAATTCAACTCAAGGAATTCATAAAAGGATGGTACTCCCTCAAGGAATTAGGTTGAACGCAAAGGCTTCAACAAAGCTCCCTATCTTTTGGTAACCTAGACATCATACTTTTGAAAAAGTTCACTTCCTTCTCCTGCCATCATGACTTAAACTGATTTGAACTCTCACCCTACATCCTTGGACTCAATTAAACCAATGTTAAACTCTTACATAAACTCGTAACCAAACCAATCACTTATTGGCTTCTTAATCAACCTTCAACATCATCTGGAATATCCAACTATCAGTATTTTACTCTTATTTCTTGTTAAAAATCATGAATACAATCTCTAATTGTGAATGTTATCAATCCTTCAATACACCTCCATGGCCTTCTGAATAATCCCAACATATAACTTATAAGACTCCCTGAGAGACCCTCAACTTATCACAAGGTCCTTATCCTATCACTCAAAGCACATTCACTTGCTAGTTAAGTAAACTCTACTCTCTGGCATTTCACTATCATACTAGGATAGTCCCCATATACTAGTCTATATTCTCACTACTAGTCTATATTCTCACCATATACAAGAACCCCTCTACACCCTAGGTTCATAATCACCCCAATTTTTTTCATCACTTCCCATACCACCTACTCTCAACCTAAAAGCACTCTAAATCCCCCCATGCTAAGAGTAAACACACTAAAATATACTCATTGTTAGGCTACAATAGTTCTATTACCTGCTGCAAAAGTGGTCCTAACCTCTGACCTCCACGGATACAATCTGGACCATCCATTTCTAACAGTGACTACAAATTTCTTAAAGAATAGTATTCTGGGAGAAGGAAGAGATATTTTTTGTATTGTAATAATGGTTAGTAAATTTTTTTTATAAACTTGTGATAATAGAGTTGTGGAGCATAAGCATTTCAGGAATTCAAGTGAATCATAATCTTGATTGTAAACTATTTCTTATATATTTATTTGGTGTTTTATAGGGCTTTTCAGGGGCTCATATTTTTGAGGTTGATGATGTCACCCTTTTTTCCATTGACTTTGGCTTATACAGCTATGTGGTATCATATTTTTCACTCCTCTTGTTTATAGCTTTTATTGAACCCATGCGGTATCATATTATTTCTCTTATGCTAATTTTTTTAGTTAGCCTACCCTACCAAGCTTGAGGTCACTAGGAAAGAGGAAGAAATCATCAACGAGATTGAAACAAAAAAAGGTAATTAAGTCCAATTTATGTATATTTGTTGCAATGTATTATCAACATTTCAATGTAGTCTATATTGATGAATGCACATGACTTATTTATTGCATACATGTGCAATAATTTGGGTTTCACTGAACTAATGAATGCACTAGATACTATTGATGTTCAGGTGAGGGAGGAGGTAACATGTGTTCATATTTACTTTCAATTGACTTATTTTTTATTCAAAATATTTTAGAAATTATGTTCCACTATTAGTATGTCATTTTCTATGACTTTCCATACAAGAATTGGTCATAGCTACCTCTGATGAGGCGAATCCTCATATGACTATGTTAGAGCCATCTAAGATTATGGTATGTATGCATTTTCTTTTTAGTCCTTGGATTGTTTAGTTTTTAGTATTTCTTGTTTATAACATGTATTTTTGATGAAGGGTGCTCCCGTTATTAACACAAGCACACAACATAATTGAGAATAACAAGATTTGCAATAGACAACAAATGGGCTTTCTAGTATTCACCATGAAATGAAATTACAATATTCTAAAAAAATAACATGCACCTTCAAATATGCAACATGCACAGCCACATGGGCATTTTATTACAATAATCTATAAGCCAAAGCCACCAATTGCATATCCCAGAATTGCCCTAGACAACCCTACGGGCCTTCAATATATAACCAATTTTAACCACCCAAGAAGACTCTAGAACTCAAACCCTAAAGTTTGAGGCCGACCAGCCCAAAGATATTATTATTAATTTTTATTACATTAGAGTAGGCCCAAACAACTTCAGAACCCAAAAAGATATTTTGAAGAAACTTTAATATTTTCAAGTTCAGGTAGCACAACTTTTGGAGACCATAACTCATCAACCGTTGATCCACTGGGCCGTCGTAAACCCATTTCTAAAATGCCATGAAGTGCTCTACAAATCCTAACTTGGGCATGCCTAGTCAACCAAGGTTTCGACCCCATTTGGAGCCTATAAAGCCTTCAAAATTGAGTTCAAATTTTCTGTACCCTGCTACCAATGCCAAAAATATCTGATATCTCCAAAACTAGACTTGATCTGACAATGAAACTTTACTGGTAGGCTGATACAATCAAATTGAACCTCTATGAAAGAAAATAGAACATTCTGAGCTCAAACGGAAAACTTACTAGGAATAGTAACTATCTAGAAATAGTAACTCTGCACAAAATAGCCCTTATTGAAAAGAAACTAGGAAATATTTTTTTTGTTGATGTAAGATTTCTCTTACAAGCAGGATGCTCTTGCATCAGACACCCAGGGTAATTTGAGAAGTTATCATGTCATGTCTCAAGTGGTCAAAGGAAAACCAAGACGGTTAACCTCTTCCCTTGATAGCCATGATGAATCTTCAACAGGTCATCCTTTCTATTTGACCAAATATTCCTCATATGTCTTGTTCCTTGTGCTTCTGCCAACACAACTGTCCAAAATTTCTTCAATCTCCTCTGTAACTGAAGTAGTTGCTAGAATATTCCACAGTGCTTCTGTGATTTGATCCTCAACACCTCCCTCATGATATTCTATCAAATCTAAAATGTTAAATACTGGTGAAATATTGAGTTCACTGGGAAATTGTACTTCATAAAAATTTCCTGAATCATGCTTCTTCAGTATTTTGCATGGTCCAAACTTCTTCATCTTCAACTTATTATATGTTCTTATTGGAAATCTCTCCATTCTCAAATGAACCATGACTTCATCTGCCACCTAGAATTCCTTATGCCTCCTTTTCCTGTCTGCCTTAGCCTTGTACTGTGTATTCATTTTATTAATATGTTGCCACACCTCCTCATGCAAATTCTTCAAGTGTTCTACAAAGTCTTCAGCTTCAGCGCTACTTGTCTCTCTTTTGTCCAACTTTCTTAATTCTGATGCATTTCTGGGACTACTTCCACACACTATCTGGAATGGTGACTTACCAGTGCTCCTATTGACAGAATTATTATATGCAAATTCTTGCTGTGGTAAAAACAAATCCCATCCCTTTGTTTTATCTCCAACCAAGCATCTCAACAGGTTTCCCAAACTCCTATTCACAACTTTTGTCTGTCCATCAGTCTATAGATGGTGTGTTGAGATGAACTTCAAATATGTCTTCAAATTTTTCCACAAGGTTCTCTAAAAGTACCCAAAAAACCTGGTGTCTCGATTTGAAACTATGCTCTTTGGTAATCCATGTAGTCATACCACCTCCCTGAAAAGAAAATTTTGCTACACAAACAACATCATTAGTCTTCTTGCAAGGAATGAAATGTGCCATTTTTGAAAACCTATCCACCACTACAAAGATGGAATCATGCCCTCTCTGAGTTCTCGGTAGGCCAAGAACAAAGTCCATACTAATATCGTCCCATGGCTACTCTGGTATAGGTAATGGCTGATACAACCCTGTATTCTGCTTCACTCCTTTTGCCATCTAACATACCCCGCAGCCTTGTACAAATTTATTAACATCCTACTACAAATGTGTCCAATAATAACTCTCACTAACCAGAGAAATGGTTTTATCTCGCCTAAAATGTCAAGCTAGTCCTCCACTATGCTTTTCTTTGATTATATTATCCCTCACAGAGCTCTTTGGAGTGCACAACTAACTACCTCTGAACAACATATCATCCTGGATTATGAAATCCAACCATTTGGTTCTATCTAGAGTAACAGGTTCTCTACAAGCTTTCCAAGCTTCGCCAAAATATGGATCTTCAAGATACAAACTCTTGAGTTCCTTAAACCCAACAACCTCAATATGCATCTCTGTCAGCAAAATTAGTCTTCTACTAAGGGAATCTACAACCCTATTAGACTTCTCACTCTTGTGATTCAAAACAAAAGTGTAACTCTGTAAAAAACTCAACCTATTTCAAATGCCTTTGATTCAACTTTCCTTGACTATTCAAATATTGCAAAACTTGATGATCAGTGAATAAAACATATTATTTTGGAAAAAGATAATGTCTCCACTTCCTCAATGCCTGAACTATAGCATAGAACTCCTGATCATAAACAAAATATTTTCTCTTCGCATCATTCAACTTCTCACTAAAATAAGCAAAGGGTTTACCTTCCTGACTCAAAAGTGCTCCAATGGCATTACCACTAGCATCACAGTCTACTTGAAACACCTTGTTAAAATATGGAAGTGCTAAAACAAGTTTTTCTATAACTTTTCTTTTCAACAATTCCAAACTCTTATCTTCCCTTATAGTCCACTTAAACTCTTTCCTATCTCCTCTCATTGTTTCAGTCAAGGGTCCACAGATACAACAAAAACCTCGAATGAAATTTCTGTAAAAGCTAGCCATGTTGGAATTATGTTATATTTGTCATCAGTGAAAACACTTATTCGATTTTGAATGCTTACCGAGCTCATCACTCAGTCCACAGCTTATACCGAGCATTCAGTAATCACCTTGGAAAGCTCAGCGGTAAACAGTTCAAATTGAGCAGAACAGTAGTCACCGAGCATATGAACAGTTCACCAGCGGTTACCAAGAAGAGAAACATTTACCGAGTAGACGGTAGTCGCCGAGCTTCACCGTAACTACCGAGCCATCAGTCGAAGCCAACCGAGAAGTCAGTTACTACCGAGTCACCAGAGGTTACCGAGTGACACCATATCTACCGAGTCACCAACGGCTACCGAGTTCCAAGCTACACTTCGGGACTAGTATGGACCGAGATTCTACTCTTACCGAGATCATGACGATGCCGAGTATTGTAGTGGATGCCGAGTATCAAAAGATCACCGAGCTAGCTTGAGGAACCCGAGCTTCTACCGACTCAGTAATATTTTGTTTACTTATGTAAGGCCGACTCAGGAATAAGTTTATCTTATTTTATTTGTATTTGGCCGACCTTGTAAATTGTAATTATGGGAACGATATATATATGTAATGTATTATACCATTTGAAGTGAAAGTGTGATAGCGAAATAAGAGTAATCAGCAGAGACTGCAATAAGGCAGCAGAGCAGAGCATTTTCGCAAAGGAGCAGAATTGCCATATCTATCACAGAAGGTGATCAGTACTCAAAGGATCTTATCAATAATGTTGTAAGTCAAGATCTACTGTTTCATCCTAACAGTTGAATCAGTTTGTAAATCCTTTAA
>MU226698.1:1122937-1133973 GCA_018584345.1 Thuja plicata
CAGTCTTTCATAAATCTCCTAACAGAGTGCATACTTCATTGTATGTTTGTAAATCCTCTAACAAGGTGGACCTAGCAGTCCTAATTGCTTCTAACAGGGCAGATCATCAGAAGTGATCAATGTAAGCTTTAACCGGCCAACTTTATACTGCAGTACCAAATTTTTGTGGGTACCATCCCCACCCCAGTTTTACTTTCTATTTGGAAGGTTTCTGGGTCACCAAACCTTTGTGTTTATGTGTTATGAATGATTATACTTTCATGCTTGCAGTAGATTAGATAAATGAATGGTTAAGTATATACAAGTGCAGAAATGATTTAAAGTTTTAAGAGTTACTGATTCACCCCTCCCCTCTCAGTAACTTGGCTAGTCTTGATTATTTCCAACAAGCCAAACCATGAAAATATCTTACCTCAATAGCACTCCTTGGGGCATGCCATTCAAGGATAGCCTGCACCTTCTCTGGGTCCATTTTTAGACCTTATACTGAGACTACAAATCCCAGATACACTAACTCCTTCAAAAAACTGCACTTCTTCAAATAAATCAACAACTTTTCTTCCCTTAACCTCCCAAACACCTTACAAATATGCATCATGTGTTCTTCCAATGTCTTACTGAAAATCCAAATATCATCCAGGTAAACAATAACAAACTTACATATAAATTCTCTCAGTACTTCATTCATGAGTCACGTGAATGTGCTAGGTGCATTCGTTAGCCCAAAAGGCATGACTAACCACTCATACAAGCCCTCCTTTGTCTTGAAGTTGTCTCCCATTTATCTCCTTCTCTGATCCTAATTTGGTGATATCCACTCTTTAGATCTATCTTTGTGGAATACTCAACTTCACTCAAACAATCCATAATATCATCCATTCTTGGCAAGGAAAATCTGTACTTGATTGTGATCTTATTGATAGCTTGAGAATCTATACACATCCTCCATTCTCCATTTTTCTTTGGTGCTAATACCGATGGTACAACACATGGACTCAAGATCTCTCGAATCAATCCCTTCTGCAACAACTTGTGCACTTGTCTATTCAATTCTTCACTCTCAGCTGGAGTCATCCTATGGGCTTCCTTGTTTGGAAAACTAGCCCCTGGGATCAAGTCCATCTGATGATTGATCTTCCTCACTAGTGGTAATCCATCAGGTACATTATCAGAAATAATATCTTGAAACTCCTCCAACAAGTCTGCAACTTCTTCAGGTACATCTTCTACTTCTTCTTTACCCACTTTTGGAATTAGGGAAAAACACATATGCTCATGTCGCATACCTTCTAAGAACTTTCTTCCATTAGCTAAACAAATTATGGCATTACTACATACCTTTTCTCCTATTTCCTTCAATGGCTTCAGCTTGTGTCAGACTCCATCCTTTGTCAAAGAATAAGTATTATCATGCCTATTGTGTATGGAATGCCTATCAAACTGCCAAGGCCTTCCTAGCAACAAATGACATGCATCCATGGGGATCGCAAAGTACATCATCTCGGTAACTTCTAATCTTGAACTTCACTAAGCACTGCTTGTTGACTAGGACCTTCTGGTCATCTTGCACCCAGGAAATTTTGTATTGATGTGGGTGCTTTCCTCTTTTCAGCTTCAACTTTGTTACCATTTCTTCTGATACCAAGTTAACAGTGCTTCCACCATCAATAATCACATCACAACACTTATCCTCACACTTGCATCTAGTGCGAAATAGGCTATTCCTCTGATCTGCTCTTCTCTTAATTTATCAGGATCCTCCTAATGACTAGGGTTTCTCCTCTCTTAGCATCATCTGAGTGTTTCTCCTATCTGTCCTTCCTTGACACTATGGGCATTCGTAGGCTGGGTGTCCTTCTCCACAATGGAAACATGTCCCCCAAAAACCTCCTCTTCCTAGTCCTTTCCCTCTTCCTCTTCCTCTCTGATCCCTATTATTTTGGTCACGGGAACGATTGTAATTATTTCCCCTCTGATTTTGGCTACTACTTGACTCATCATTCCTTTTCTGATCTTCATTTCGGCCTCCATATGACCGTCCACCAGATCTTCCACCATGACCTCTTCCAGCTTACTTGGTTTGAAACTTTTTGTTCAGCTTCTCTTCCACCCTTAGGGAAAACTGGTATGCCTCTTCAATATTGGTCATTCTACCCAGACTCAACTCATCTTGAATACTTGGCCGCAATCCATAAAGATAATGGGAAAATTTTTCCTTCTCAGGTTCTGCATGACTTGTTCTAATGAGGACTCAGTAGAACTCTTCTCTACACACTCTTGCACAGATTTTCCACTTGTTTCAACCCTTGCATTTTTCTTAGCAAATTTATCTCATAATCAATGGGAATGAACTGTCTCTTCAACTTCTCCACCATTTGGTCCCATCTTGTGATTTTCTCCTTTCCTCTTTTATTCCTCTCCAATTGAATCTCCTGCCACCAAATTTGTGCATGGCCCTTTAGTTTGTCCTTCACAAATTTGACCTGAACTGGGTCTTCGACATCTTCATACTCAAAATATTATTCTAGATCATTGATCCATTCGATCAACTCCTCAGGGTTAAGATTTCCTAAAAATGTGGGAACTTCAATCTTGGTTCTCTTTCTAATCAGCTCCATTTGGCTGGGTAAATGCTAGGGGAGACTTTGTTTTTCTTGCGAGGCATCAACAACATTCTGGTGCAAGTCGGACCGAAGTGTTCCCAAGGTGCACTAAGCCAAATTGGGCAGTGATTTTTGGAGAGCCATTTCTTGGACCTCGTAAGAGATAGTAGATATCTATGAAGTACACAAGGACCATCTTGGAAAGGACTAAAATCACGTAGCCCAGTTCTGGAAGATTCCACTTGGGTTCCATTTGGAGACCCGATATCCGTTGGTGCAAAAAGTTGCATTGTTGATTAGTTGAAAGTTGTTGAATAGTGCATCTTTCAAATTGTTCATTGTGGGACCAAACTATCAGCTCCATCAGCTCCAATTTGTTGATTAAACGCTAGGGAATACCTTTTTATGCTTCCAAAGCATCAAGAATGTTCTGGCAGAAGTCAAAAGACCAAAGTGTACGCAAGGTGTACTAAGCCAAATTGGGCAGCAATTTTTGGAGAGCCATATCTCAGACCTCGTGAGAGATATCAGAGATCAGTGAAGTGTGCGAGGAACTTCTTGGGAAGGCCTACAAGCATGTAGAACAGTTCTGGGATATCTCACTCAGATTCCTTTTGGTGACCCGATCTCGGTTGGTGCAAAAAGTTGCATTGTTGCTAAGTTGAAAGTTGCTCAATGGTGCATCTTTTAAACTATTCATTGTTGGACCAAACCGTCAGCTCGATCAGCTCTAGTTGGTTGGGTAAAAGATAGGGGAGACCTTTCTAAAATTTTGAATCATATAGAACGTTCTGACACAAGTCAGACCAAGGTGTTCCCAAAGTGCACTAAGCCAAATTGGACAGCAATAGAAGTAAAACAATTCAAATGTCCAAAAATCATAATGTATAACACCATAATTTTGATTTTATATTATGCCTATAACTTTGGTTCAAAAAAATATTTTCAAGGTTTTTTATTTGGAAAAGATTAGGTCTATTACACATGACAACACATGAAAAATATAAGATAGAAAAGAACATATATACAATGCATGAAAAAGATGTAGTATGAAAATAATACATACATACAACACATGGAAAAGATACAATATGAAAATTAACATACATATATAAATACAAAGCATGCCAAAGATACATACATAAATACTATACATGAACCATTATTATAGTTTAAAGAAACATGATATATCCATTGCATGAGCCACTGTAATAATTGTAATGAGTCATAATTCACTCATATCCTTTTAGTTAAATGGTACATAGTAAACTATCCAAAATGTGGCCCCTTGGTATATACAAATCAACCCATGGCCACTTTTATATAAAATTTGATCTTATTTCAATATACAAAATGTGGTCTCCAAATATGCATGTAGACTAATTCATAGTCATTTATATTTACAAAAAGGAAAAGTTAGATTGTTTTGCAAAATGATTCTTCATGGTGGCCCAAAATGAATTGACAGAACCTTCTGGATCAGCTGTAACCCTTATTGTGTCATTTATTGCCTTATGTTTAGATTCACAAAGTTTCCATGAATTCTTGTTACAAGGTCTACCAATATACTTTATCAATTAAATATTTGTTGCAACAAGAAGGTTCGAGTAATGTAAAATATGTCTATGCATCTCATAGTCCTGAAACGACCACTTCTTGGATTTTTGGACAGGGTACTTGCATTTCATAGCAGCATAAATTAATACAAAATTCAAAATATAAAGTGTAATAGCATGATGGTAAGAGGTATCAAAGTCATCAAACAAGAACACATTATATTTTGACAGTGTACCTTCAAATCCATGTCCATGTCACAACAACAGATCCTATTGGGTAATCAATACCCTCTCCATCAATGACTATAGTTGTCAATTTTGTTTTTCCCTCAACACAACAACACAAAAATTAATCAGTCCCTTCCTCATTGTTCTCATTAGCAACAACTGCATATACATGACCTGTAATTTATAGAGGGATAAGTTAACACCCTAAAAGTTTAACCACCTAATAAAATGAGTTCAAGTAGGTTCAACAGAGTTTATCTCAAAATGAAATATAAATAGAGAAATTATCGGGTTCAACTAGGTTAGATATGTGGTCAAAATATGGTGGTGCTTCAAACTGGCTCAATTGTAGTGCTCTAGGAATTTGATATGTATCAAGTGGTTGCAAAGGTGTATAAGACCATTCATCAACCTAATCTTTTGATTCGCATTCCTCCCACAAAAAATTCATACAAGAAAAGAAAAAACATGTCATTAATCTAGTATAAATACCCAATGATGTTGCATTTCAACTTCTAAACAAGTTCATGTCACTTGATCTTTTAAGTGTAAAACAATCTAGATAGTTTTCAATGTTAGACTCGCCTATCAACCAAAAAAATCTATTAACCATAGACTTATCTTCATTACCTATTCCCATCATAGATTTGCACCATCACACAAATGTTTTTTGTAATTATTAACTCTACACCACCTTCATACTTCAATTCCTCTCAGGAAAGACATCTTTTTACACATGCACCAGTACCATCATGCTCACCATTTCCATATCCCGCCTCGGTGAAATTCCAAAAATGTTGAACGCCGCATGTCACATGCATCCCACTCAATCAATAGAACATCCTTGCATTTTTAAATTATGAGGTGCAATTGTCTGACCATATTATGTGTTGGCTGTACTCAATACCTCTTTCCATTAAGTCTCATAGAAAACTTTGAAGCAACCTTGCACAAACGCTAAAGAAGTTATGCAATCATCATTGATGTAGAAGTGATACTCTCTTAAAACCTTTCTATCCACGACTTTGTTATCATGTGCATGGAATAATTCTATATGTACAAAGATCTTCACTTGTATAGAATGGTAATACAATTCTTGCACTTCATTCTAAGGTTTAAGTGTATAACTCTAAGAAAAATTAACAATGAAGACAATAGTACCAAGGGGAAAAGTGCCCTTACATATCTTGAATTTCTCATCCAACCAACTAGCTCTCTGTGAATGATGTATCTAGTCATAAAATAGTTTCTCTTTAAAAATCTTCATAAAATCAGCTGCGCATATATCATTTTTCACTAACTCACACCTCTTAAGTTCTTTTCCATCTTTTAGACCATAAGTTACTCTCTTGTATTTTCCACAAGAAACCAGTGTAATTCCAATCTCATTTGTGCTCTCTAGATGGTGACATATCCACAACTTTATCTTACCACCACATGCACTACAAGATCCATTCAAACACATCATCTTATAATAAATGCAACCATCATCTCAATTGCATAATACAATCGACATAATATCTCTTGAGGACATAGGAGGTGCTTGAAGAGCACATTCTAGCAAAATGGTGTTAGTGTGCAAAGTACAACAAACTTGACGATATGTATCATAATGCATGGAAAATTCAATATGTACCCTGCAACAACATGTGGTGCGCACATTAATTTTCATTTTCATTATGATAATTTTGTTCATTAATGTCATCAAATTGAAATGGTGCATTAGATGAATTAGGTGCATTTATCCCCATCATTTAAATTGGTGTATGTTGAGTATTTTCATTTTCATTATGTGCATTTTGTTCATTAATGACATCAAATTGAAATGGCGCATTAGATTAATTAGGTTCATCACTTACATTGCATGCATTTGATGATGTACCTTCTCGTATTCTCCTCATATGTTCTCTCTATCTTTCATTTTCTGTCTCTCATTATTCAATTGTTCCTCTTTTGTTCTTTCCTATTGTTCGTATTGAATGGACCCTACGAATAATATCATGAACACAGAATAACATGTGAACAAAAAATCCAAAAAATAAGAACAAATAAACCATTTTCTTGAAATGTGAACTTACAATGATAAATAACATAAAAAACACCAATAAACAATACAATTCAATCATTGCAAATTAAAAACATGCAAAAAAGTGCATACATATCTATTATTGGCGTAAAACAACATAAAAGTAGCAGTGGGACCTTGGGACAACTTGCAATGACTATTTTTAGACCAGTGAAGCAAGAAACATTCCTAATTCAACAGAACCTGATTGGGTTTAGAGGACTTAAGAACCCAATCAAGTTATGAGAACATAACCGATCAGTGTTCCTAATTCCTTAGAACCTGATCAGGTTATGAAAAACTAAGAACACACACACACACACACACACACACACACACACACACACACACACACACACACACACAGAGAGAGAGAGAGAGAGAGAGAGAGAGAGAGAGAGAGATGTGTACTTGTTTGGGATTCTAAAGGTTGTATTTGTTGAACCTGCTGACCTTGCGATGACCCTTCTCCAACTTCTAAATGTTGGGCTTGTTGACCTTGTGATGACGCTTCCCCAACTTCTAAAGGTTGGGCTTGTTCATCTTGCAATGACCCTTATCCAACTTCATAAGGTTATGCTTCTTTAAGTATATGAATACAATTCAAGTTAGTTATATGTTAATTTGGTAAGGTGTTATACTTAGGGATTAATTTGGCTTAAAATTTGGGTTTGGTTTGGATTAGGGTTATGGTTTAATAGGGTTAGGGTTTAATTTGGTGGGTTTAATTATCAAATTTGTTTTAGTGTTAAAATTACAATTTAATAATGTTTGAGGTTACAATACACTTTAGAATTTGGATTCAATTTGGGTTTAGGTTAGGGTCAAAATTTATTTAGGGTTTAAACTTGATATGTTTAAGTTTAGGGTTCAATTTGGTTTAATGTTAAACTTAGGATTTTATCTGTTTTAATATTAGGATTAGGGTTTAATAAGGTTTAAGGTTAGATTTGGGTTAGGGTTTAAGATTCAAAACTATGATTGAATATATTATTTTTCACATTTGAAAGTTTATATTTAAAAAATTAACACCAATTGATAAATTTGTTTCTTTTATATACTGTGAAATTAGTAGTTTAAATTAATAGATGGTTATCATAGATTTTATTAAATAAAAAAATAAAGATACAAATTATATGTAATAATAATAAAGATCAACTAAAATATAGAATTAGCAAAATATATAATTGTAACAAGAAATATTCCATATTAAAATTACTCCTATAATTACTAAATGATGGGAAACTAAGTCAATGCATTGTAATGCGAAAATCTAAATCTAATTTGTTTTCTCAAGAAAACTATATGCATTATTTTTCTTAAATAACTTGATTAGTATTATGGTGCAATAGGGTTAGGGTTTTTAATTTGCTTGGTTTAGTTTAACACTAAACTAAATTTAATTTAATTTAGTGTTAAGATTAGTATCAAATTTAGTTTAGTGTTAAAGTTAAATTTTATATTTAAAAAATTAACCAGTTGTTAAATTTACTTCTTTTATGTACTGTAGAATTAGTAGTTTAAATTAATAGATGCTTATCATATATTTTATTAAATAAAATAATAAAGATCAAATAAAATATAGAATTAGCAAAATATATAAATGTAACAAGAAATATTCCATAAGTCAATGCATAGTAATGAAAAAATCTTTAAAAAAAAATTCTTAAGAAAAGTATTTTCTTTATTATTATTTACATTATGTTAAAGTTGATCACTGAATAAGCATTATGAAATGTTACTAAAAGTAAATTTGAAGTTACTAAATTTTAGAGAAGACTCCTAATGATGCTCTTTATTTTATTTATATCTTCCTATCTAATGGGTCCCTTTATCTTCTATTCTAATTTCTAAACCTAAGAAGTATTGTGAAGACTTAACTTTTACTTAAGAGTAACAAGTTGAATGAATGCCATTGAAATTAATATTAAGGCTATCTATAAACAACAGTGTTTCTTTACCACCACATGAAGCACATTTTAAAAAAAAAATGAAATAAATGATTAAAACTTTAAAAGAATTAATATTTCCATAAATTGATGTAACTTATAACTTCATTTCAGTTATTTAAGCTCCTTAACTTCTTTTTATTGATCTTAAATGTCACAAATAGTAATTTATCCATTTACAAAGAAATTAGTTTTTTTGTTCATCTTAAATGTCACTACAATATTTTTCTTTATAATGTTTGCAATTTTTTTTTTTTTAATTATAGATTACATTGACGTAAATTATGTTTCATCATTGCAGTCTATAATGCATAATCCAAATCATTCTAATGAAATTGAAGACAATTTTATTAGTTATTATAAATTTTGATCAAAACTGTCTAAAGATTTCAATAAAAATTCTATCCTAGTTGTACCACCGTCAAATACTTCTTGTTCGCTGGTAAGTTGTGATGATTTTTTAAAATCTATATAAAATATAAGTTGACAAAGTGAGAAGATACAATCCTTCTGGAGTAAGAAGATAAAATCCAAGTGTCAAAGGCCTGTCTGTGCTTTCAGTGTAGAAGTGAGTTAGACCGAAGCAATCTATTGAAGACAACTAAATTTTTTACATTCGAGTAATGTTTTAATGCTAATTGAAAAGACTCCAAAAAAACTCGCTTATGAGATGTTTGGTTTTTCACTCCGAATAAATTTACTTTTCTTCAAAACGAAACTCGAGATTAAATATTCATGCCACCGCAAATTCTATAACATTACGGAAATTCTATTACATTACCGAAACGTTGTTGTTCAACACATGGTCTGGCGGATTTCGTACATTGGAGAAATGAAATATTTTAATGAAGAGTGTACGCTGTGAACGTATTCAATGAATGGTGAACAAACAAAAGAAACGGTTGAAGAACTCAAGTTGAAGAACAAACGGTTCTTCCTACAATTCTAAAATAATCCCTGAAGTAATAATGGTTTTAGAAGCCGTACCTAAGAAATCGGACAAATATCAGATTGAAATACAAGTGACATGAAATTCTATACATTCCTTGCTTTCTCAACAAACACGAATCATTTAAATCAGAAACAACTGCTAAGAAGCATACATGAAATTGTAGCTTTTAACCAAACATGCACTTCTCACACTATGTTTTCCCATTTTCCTTCTGTCCTCTGTAGAACAATAACTACTAATGGTGGAAATACCTACAAGAAGTTTTTTCAAATCACAAATGTGAGAAACAGAAATCCATAAAACTCACCTTCGCCAACCAGACAAATGCACCACTAAAAAGATGCAAACTATGAAAGAAGTTAGGTTTGAAATGCACCAGTAAAATATATTTGAAGTATTAAAAAATATTTCAATTATATGAGAAGTATTAAAAAATATTTCAATTATATGAAAAGCCTCTTGACTAACTCCTCTTCACTAAAAAAACTTCAACAATATAAACATACTCTTAATAAATATAGTAACATATTTTAATAATAAATAATACTACAATACTAACATTAGCATTAATAACAATTCGCTTCAGACATTGTTCCCAATATCGTAGTTAAAATTTAGACGAAATGGTAAAACATTGGAAACTGCCGAGGCAACAGAAATTAGACGAAATGGCAAAACATTGGAAACTGCTGAGGCAACAGAGACAGAAAAATCGTTGGGTAAACCGCGGATAGGAACGGAAACTTAATAAAACAATGAATTGAGGAAATTAGGAGTTAAGAAGAGCGGCCCACAAAATTAAGTGTGTGCTGCTTAAGCACGGCCACAATTGCATACTATAATCAAATTATACAATATTGATTAAGATATAAGATAAAGTTTTTAAATAAATCTCTCTCTTTCTCGCCGCTTAGATAATATGCAAGCAAACTGAAAATTGACAGTCATATAACAGTTTTCATAGTGAAGATTTAACATTTATAATTCTTATAAATATAATTATTTAGATATTGAAATTCTCTCATATAGGTTCTTACAATAGCAATATCTAGATTATATTACTCTTTCATTTTGTATACAAATTATTATTATTATTTTTCAATATTTAAATTATTATTAGTTTTTCATTAATAGACTATATTTTCCATATAAAAAATGACACTATCAAATATTATTTCTCCAACATTCGGAATTATTACTTCAATTAGAATCACTGACCACTTCTTTATCTTCAGCTACTATGCCTAATACCTTTCCCCTTTTAGTAAACACAAACTGAATTTCACATTAGTATTAGTGGTAAGAGTTAACACCGTACACCACAAAAAGGACCTGACGTCATAAGGATGGATTGTAGATTAAGTGAAAGGGATTGACAATACGGTTGTGTCATGAAATAAAATGCATTCATGTGGACAAACTTTTACTAGTACAAAAAGGTACTCCTTAGATGTGCCTTAAAAATAAAAGCATAGATATCATATTCTACACTGAATCCATCGTTCAGGGCCCGTTTGGTTGCACCCCATAACCCGGTTATGGGGTGCAATTCCTTCTTTGGTGACCTCTAAATTGAATGCGAATATGGATTTGCAAATCCCCATTTGTGCAAAAATGTGGATGTCCAAATTCTTGCTAAAGAGGTGGAATGACTTTCATCTCCATGGTTTTCATAGAGATTAG
>MU226698.1:1134092-1162110 GCA_018584345.1 Thuja plicata
ATTTACAAATCCATCTTCCAGGTCAACCAAACAGTCCCAAAAAATGAAAACCAGGGTTTGCATAACCAGGCTATGGATAACCATGATTTGTTTCATTTTCCAATTCCCCAACCAAACGGGCCCTCAGATAAATTGAATCCATGTGGACTAGCTTTAGTAGCATAAAATTTCTCTCCTCAGATGTACTTAAAACATATAAACTTAGATATCATATTCCACCCTGAATCCATCCCATTACTGATTCCAGCGTTACCTGAGAAACACTAGAAGAACTTCCATTCAGTGAAATTGAATAACACTCTATAAGGATATTGTAAACACAATATGCACTCATCTAAATAGCGTAAATCAAAGTAGAATAAAACTCTAAGGGTATTGTAAACACAATATGCACTCATCTAAATAGCGTAAATCAAAGTACCCGAAATGCATTTGTATTATTCCACGGCACAGTTTGCCTTACCTTCCCACCAATTCCCCCTCGTTGCATATTTAAGATTAGAAGGATCAGCTGCCTCTTCAAGTTTTCTTACTGCCTTTTCAATCTGGGAGGAACAATATTAAGTCAATAGATGAAGTTCTTTATAGGCATATTTTCTCCCAATGGGAAAGGCTACATCTTATTTAAATTCTAAAATTTTCATAGTTTCTATTGAGCTGGCTAATAATTTTTTCTAATTGATTATGTATATTTGTTAATCTTTCATATTGAATTCTATGATCTATCATCAAAATATAAAAATAAGAAAAGAAAATGATGAATTACTAAATTTGATGAAAAATGTTAGCACAAAAATATACACAGTCAAATAAAAAGAAATATTAACTAAAATCTAGAGCTTACCTTATCTGTCAGTTTCTTTCTTTCAGTTCGACTGTCATAATACTCTTCAGGTCCTCCATAGCATACACAAGAGCCAGGAATGGATTTCTCTGGAGTAGTGCCCTGCAATGGACTTTGACGTTCCTTCTTCTCTGGGTTAATCACAAACTAATGTCAGATCATGCTTCACAAACACAGAAATGAGAAATGACAAAAGAAGAATAAATTCTTTTAACTATACGTGGCATGGTACATCCCTGTTTGACAGCTGTTTGAACCCAAGAAATGCTAACAGCTGTTGAGATGAAGTTGAATGCACTGTATTACTGTATTAGTATTGTCTGTGTGGGGTAAAATTCCAGGTGATTTTCTCCTAAAAGAAGCCTTGAATTAAAACATACCCGGACCGTCTGAAGATGCCTTATGAATATGGTAATCAAGGAGCCCTAACTAAAGCCACCTTTTAAAAAAAATGAAAGATTTTTTTTTTAAAAATAGTTTAATGTGTGAAGATGCAATCAAATTTAGTTGTGTATTCAACAGAAAACAAAATTACATGAGATAATTTTTGCGGGAAGAACAAAATCATTGCGCACACAATGTCTTGTGTTGTAGCAAAGGCAAAACAAAGGTCAGTAGACAAGTGTCTTAAGTAACGGTAGTAAATGAGTGACTATTACCATCCATTCCCTTTGAAGTGGTTCCCATTTGATGCGCTTCACTATGCAGCTTGTGCTCTTGCTTTCCCACATCTTCACACGGGCCTGAATAGACTGACAACTGATTCAACCACAAAACATAGATTTTCTAACAAAAACTACGAAACAATAAGAATTTTTTAAAAGTGTAATCTCTAATCTTATATAAATAATCAGTACATTTTACAAAATAAATGATATATTATTTTTTATAGGGATTCTAATTTTGAGTTAAATTCATATTTCATGAGCAATTGTTCAAAAAAAAAAAACTAATTCTCACTTACCACTCATTACTTTTAGATAATTTCTCAAACATAATTAACCATATAGATAATTTCTCAAACATAATTAACCATATAAATTTCCCAAACACACTTAGCATTATACCTTCCCAAACGTCACCTATCCCCTAAAGATTTCACAAAATAAATCCACAAATCTAATAAATGATGTATTCTATTTGAATATTTGATTATCATTGAATTGCATTCATAAAGTGTAGAAGAATACAAGCATTCAAGAAGTGGAAAAGAATCATCACTTGTTTCTTGGGTTCATCGGAATGATATCTACAAGTTCCCGAGCTTAAGCAAATGGTGCAAAGTCATTCTCGGGGCTGTCAACCAAGGAACTATTCCCATATATCTAGATACTAAATATCTAGTAGTACAATTATGAACTATTGCCTTATAACATTTTCCTCTAGATGCAACTCCTTCACATGTATCTAAAAATATTAAGAATTTCTTGTCCTCTTCACAAATGAATATGGCCTATAATACATTATCTTTCATTAACTTATCATTCATACATAGTCCAATGAGACTCATGCATACCAAATGTCATCCTTGATATAAGGATGAAGAAATCAATATAGAGAGCTATTATAACATATTGATTTCATTGGAGGAGCCTACCTACAAGGGTGTAACTTTTCAAATATAAAAAATCTGGAAAATCTAAATTTACATTGGTTGTATGTAATTTCAAGAAGAATTTGCAATATTTCATATTTAATTGATTTATTAAACTAAAAATCTTTTCTCGTTTTTCATGTGGGCTAAGTGGAAATTAAAAGAGAAATAATTTTAATTATAGACCTTTCATATTAGTAATAGGGCATGCAATTCATATTGAAGGCATAGTGAAACCATTATAGAAGGCATTTTCTGTAATATAATAGATTTTTCTATATATTATAAGATAGAGAAATTTGAAGGATTTACAAAGAATTATGACAAATTTTATGAAAATATAGCATGGAAGAGTTGATTATTAGTTTTATGGAGGAGCATATGCACATATTTTTATGGCATATATTATGACCATTTATAAGAGTGAAAGAGAGGCATCTTTATTAGCTAAAAATAATTCCCAAAGTTGTGACAAGCAATTTAGTGGGGAACATTATAACCATTTTAATTATCATTGATTTGAGATAATAAAATATTAGAAGTTTGGCATCTTTTAACACACATTCCCATAAAGTATAGGTGTCTTCACATCTTTTATCAACCTCATAACTTAGCATTTGTGTTTGAGAACATTTGTGCAATTAAAGAAAAATATGAATGAAAACTATTTGGACACATGCCAAAAAATTATAATTTCAATTCAAACAAGTGCAGTATTTGCCTATACATAACTATAGTTATAATATTTGATATAATTTAATTAAGTATAATAGTTTGTATAATAATTTACAATTTTATTAGAAATAATAATATAATATTAGAGAAGGAACTCATAATTTTAAAGTAAACTAAAAAAATTAATTATTTATTTATATAATAATTTTTATCAATTTAATATATTTTTAAAAAATAATTATTTAATATAAAATTTGTATACAATAATATAAAAAAATTATTATGACTAAAAAATTTAGTTTTAAAATAAATAAAATGTTTTTGAAATTTAATATCATTTATCATGTTTAAAAAACATGTACATAAATATTTTTTTATATTAACTATAGAGTAAGCAAAACAAAAGTACAACATAAGTATCCATGAAGAGTTCAGCTCCAGAGGCAGGCCTCACATGGAGAATGTCAAAGTTTGATAAACAAAAGACATAGAGTAACTGTTATAAACATGAACTATAGAATAACTGACATAATCATAAGAGACCTAGTGCAGAAGATCTTCAAACTGCTCAACCCAAGTAGTCCAGCCAAGGGATCCTTCCATCCAAGCAATTCCTTTATTGGCTTGGATTTGAGTAATCATATGGATCTGATCATCCGTCGCATTCTTGTTCTTGGTGATTTCCTTGTGTAGTTTTTTCACCGTTTTGTTGAAGAGAGCCATATTGTTCATTTGATTATGATAGTCGTAACCATCTTTCATTTCAAATACGAACATTATGGAGTGCCCCATCTTGAGGAATCTGATAATTTTTTCCCTTTCGATCATCATCATGATGCAGACCTGCGAGGATATTTTAAAGAGTGTGAGTTTCAATGAAGATTCAGTAAGAGATCTATGTATACCTTGATACCTTTCTTCATTCCTGCACTTCCATAGCTAACATAAAATGTTAGAAGAAATAATGTGCCATAAAATATTAGAATCTTTTTTAAGTCCCTGTATATGACCAGTGATAATTTCAAAGATATTAATGGACTTAGAATAAGTTATGCCAAATAAAGCCCAGACCTTCTTCACAAATTTACATTCAAAAAGAATATGTCTACAGGAGTCAGGATGATTGCTGAATCTACACACATCAGTAGGAGCAGGGTACCTGCTCATAGGAAGTTTATTAATCAACATAAGCCATTTAAAACATCTAATTTTAGGATCAATAGAGGACTTCCACATTCTATTAAGGATTTTACTCCAGTATTTAGTTTCCAGGGGAGTGTACCAAAGCCCATTGATATGTTCAATGATATTCTGATTATTGCTCAGAATATTGTAAACATTTTTGGCTTTGATTTTGCTAATCAAGGTACCATCAGGCTATTTGATATTGAGGTATCTATGTGTGTCAATGAAGCAGGAAGAAGGGAGATCTATACAAGCTCTAGAGATCATGTTATAAGTCTTTTTATGAGCAGAAGGAAGGTTATATTTATCTCTTAACTTCTCCCAGCTAATCAGACAGACATTCTCAAAGAGGTCAATGAATGTGGAAATACCCAGATTGTTCCAAATTTTAGCCGAGCAACCTTGAGACAGGGCAAGAGGCTTCCCCTGAAGATGGAGGTTCCACCAAATGGACCTTTCACCATGCAGAAAGGTATCAGCATGGAAGGATTTATCAGAGATAAAGGGCCTAGAGGACTCCCAAGCTTCCAAATGGTTTTAAAGACAATAGATCCTTGCACATTGACAGGAAAGTTGCCAATTAAAAGATCATCATATGGAACATCTTTCCAAGTTTTAGCCTTCTTTGGGTATCCCCTCATAATATTGCTTCTGAAAAGAACTTTCCATGGTTCTTCCCCGTCTACACAGTGGAAGATCCATTTGGTGGCCAACGCCATACCTTGGAGCCTAAGATCTTTTAAACCAAGACCTCCAAGTTTTTTATTAGTATAGCACCAGTCCCATTTGACCGCATGCATCTTTTTGTTGCCTTTACCATCAGACCATAGGAAGTTCCTTATGGTTTTTGAATTTCCAAGATTTGATAGTTATTAAACATCCAAGCCAAGGCGTAATATATATTATATGAGGATAGAATTTTTTGGCAGACCTATAGTCTACCAGCTAGAGACAAGGATCTGTTATACCAGCTGTTTAGTTTTTTAGTGATCTTGTTTTTAACCCATAACCACATCTCTTTAAGAGATGGATCCACAAATAAGGGGATGCCCAGGTATCTAACAATGTTGCTGGGTCTATCCCACTGGAAACCATGCTTCAAAAACCAACCCGAAGGCTACTCTTCCCAGTCAAGGCAAATACACTTAGTCTGGGACAGCTTAGCTCCCGAGATAGAGAAGAATAAGTCAAGTTTTTTAGTAAGGATATTGAAATTATCTTCTTCCAAAGCAACAAATAAACTAGTATCATCAGCAAATTGACAATTGGTCAAATTCTCCATGTTGGGTAAGGTGATACCTTTGACCGCTGGAGAAAGGGAATTGTCTGTAAGGATGAAAGACAGAGCTTCAAAGGCAATCACAAAAAGAGCAGGGGTAAGCGGGCAGCCTTGTCTGATAGATCTGGTCAGGGAGAAAGGGTCAGAGAGAGAGCCATTAACTTCTAATTGGGCCATAGCATCTTTCAGTAAGAGCTTGGTGTAATTACAGAAGTGGTCAGGGAAGCCAAATTCCCTAAGCATCAGGTCAATAAAATTCCATTCAATTCTATCATAGGCCTTTTCAAAGTCCAGGAGAAGGATTGCAGCATTTTGGTTGGAGAACTTGGCCCAGTTCATGGCTTCCTAGCTTGTAATGAAATTTTTGAGGATATATCTACCTTTTATAAAGCCAATCTGGGTAGAGTTAACAAACTTGGGCAGGATGCTTTCCAATCTACGAGCCATAATCTTAGCAAGTATTTTGTAGGAAACATTCAAAATAGTGATTGGGTGCCAATTCTTGATAATAGTTTTATCACCATCTTTAGGGATTAATTTAATGATACCTCTGTTGATCATATTACCCAGTGTGCCTTTCTCATAAGCCTCATTATAGAGGTCAAGGAGATCCGAGCTAATCTAGCTAACATTGACTTGGTAAAACTCAGCCGGGAGGCCATCAGGGCCCGGAGTTTTGTCTTTTTTAAGTGAATTGATGGAATTAACAATTTCCTCCTTAGTGATATTTTGCCCAAGAAGAACAGAATCGAGCTGAGATATTTTCTTAGGGATAATGGAACTGAACTTTCTTCTGAGAGTTATGGACTCCTCACTTTCTTCAGAAGAAAACAAATTACTATGGTAGGAGGCAAAGGCTCCCTTGATTTCATCAGGATTAACTATCTCCCTATTATCAACAACAATACTAGTAATAGCTTCATTGGCATGCTTTTGTTTAAGGTAGTTAAAGAAGAACTTGGTCCCTTTGTCGCCATGCTGCAGCCAATGGGCCCTGCATCTAATTTTTGCCCCATGGGCTAAGGACTGTTGATGGCATCGAAGGTCATCTCTAGCTTTAGAGATAATGGGGACAAGATTATGATCGGAAGGGTTGTTTTGAATAAGAGTTTCAGCAGAGTTCAATTTAAAAGCAAGAGCTTTTTCATGAAATCTATAATCCTTGGCCTTCTTTTGACCCAAATTATTGAGAAGTGCATGCCAGGCATGAATATTTTGATGCCACCTCTCATAGAAGGAAAGATAGGGGGAGCCGTTCTTATTGAAAGTACTGATAAGCTGGATAGCAAACATGATGTCTACATCTTCCAGCAGGGAAGAGTTGAGAATAAATCTAGGTTTGACAGAAAAGGGAGTATTATGAGTACAAGTAAGTTTGATGCAGACAGAGATGGGATGGTGATCAGAAAGAGCCATGGGGGATATAGTGACAAGGTTTCCAAGCTCATCAGGGATGAAGGAAAAGTAATTCATGTGAGCATAGAATCTATCGAGCCTGGCATATATACGGGAAGGACCCTGCTGAAAGTTACACCAGGTGTGCCTCAAATTAAGGTTGGTATTGTCATTGTTTTTCAGAGGATCAAACAGTCATTTAGACTGAATCATCTTATTCCAAGGTTCCAACTTCGAAGGCTTACAAGCGAAAGGTCTACCACCTGATTTATCTTTTTGTGACTCTATCATGTTGAATTCACCACCCAGAATCCAAGGGATGTCAGGGAGGGAAGCCAACTAGACCCACAAATTAGCCCTCTCCAGAGGGTCATTAGAAGCATATATAGAGCAGATACCAAAGGAAGTGTTGTTAGTGCAGATTGAGGCCCAAACGACTCTATTACATGGAGACCTACCTTTATCCGTAATGTGATTAGACCACTTATGGTTAATGAGTAATCCAACCCCGCCCCTACCTTTCGAATGATTAGAGCATACTCTAATAGCATCTTTCTAGATGAATTCAATATTAGAATCTAATAAGAAGTCAACAGCTTTGAGTTCTTGTAACATTATAAAATCTTTATTATGAATAGTGTCAACAAAGCACTTAACAATGTGTTTTCTGTCTAGGGACTCACGACCCCTCACATTCCAAGAAATGCAATTCATCTAGACCTGTTGTTAGTGGGGATCCAAACAAGGTCCATGGACGCACCTATGTTATTGGATATGACTGGTTGAGCAGATTCCTCACTTTAGAACCCACTAGAACTTTTGTTCTTCAAGCCAAGTGGTCTTCCCCTTATTTTAGATTTGGGGAAGTCAATCTGCCAGTCAAAATCATATAGATCAGATTCAGAAGACTTAATGTAATCTACACCAATGCCAAGTCTAGGTGTCGGGATAGTATGTTCATATGTCTTTGCGGGCGCTAAGGGAATAGAGATCTTGTTGCTATTGACCATGGGTAGGACTTCTAAATAATATCCCTCATCAATTTCCTTGAATGTTTTAGTCTCAACAGAGGTGGGAGAGGAATCAAAAGTGGTATGAGCAATAGGGGATGGTGCGGGCACGTGTGGTAGAGTCGTATGGTCCATTTTATCAACCACATCTTCACTATTATTAACTTTCCTTCTTCTTTTTTTATCAGATTTTCTTTTAACTACTTGGAATCCATCTGTCATGTTAACATCTAAGTTATCTTCAATCGTTTGAATTAGGGTTTGTTTGTTTAGTTGGGTTGACGCAGGAGAAATCACCATCGGGGGTGATAGAGGAGGATTATCGGTTGATGTAGAGTTCTTCTTAATTGTTTCAGCCAAAATTGGTGTGGGGTTAGGTCTGGCATCATCATTTTTCCTTTTAATAATAGGGCATTCTCTGCGAAGGTGACCTTCTTTTTTGCATAGAAAACATGCATTCAGACCTCCCAAGATCTCTAAAGGACAGGAGAAAATTTCACCAGAGATGTTGATCTCTAAAACCGAAGGGATTTCAATGCCAGGCCTAAGGGATACCAAAGCCCTAGCATCCATATGTGGTACAAGTCGAGTAGTATCATCAAACCAGATAACTTTGCCTAGTGGTTCAAGGATATGGTTGATGAAACACCAAAGAAATGGAGGAAGGCTCTTAATAATGATCCATCAAGGGGACGAAAGTGCAAGTACCTCCTCATGGATAGCCTCTGGAGTCCAGACTAGGGCACGAAAGGAGGTGCTACCAACGTTCTAGTATTGTCTTTTGAGGACAGCCTCCTGTGCTTCTGAATTTTTAAAGAAGATGAAAAACAGACCCTTTTGTATCTACCTACAGAATGAAATACTATGCCCTAGTTTAAGATTACAATAGTTATGAAACCAGTCGTCAAGAAATTCCCTAGCAGGGCACTTCTCAACTTCAACAGCCGCAAAGGAAATAGCAAAATTCTTCAACCTACATTTTTCCATCTCAATTTCACCAAGCATTTCTGTATTAGGGGAGATGGAAAAAGGGGCCAAGGTATTCACAGAGCTCTTACATGGCTTGGACGCTTCATCGTGGGATGCAAGACGAAACCTAGCAGAGGTAGAGACCGTGGAGGAGTTAGCCACTGCCTCTGAGAAATTTTTTGTTGTCGGAGATACATTATGATCTCCATTTCCAGAGTTTAAAGAGTTAATCGCAGGGGAGGTTGCAGGGTCATTAATGGAGTTAAATGCAGAAGATGCGGCTTCTACAAGAGGCTTAAATGATGGAGAAGACATAAAAAAAAATGAAAAATGGAACGCACACACCTGGGGGTTAGTAGGAGACACGCTGGCATCGGGGGATGCGAGTTTTCAGAAAAGCCACCACGTAAACGAAACACAGTCCTTCGAAAGTGTAGTCCGTCACGCATGCGAAACACAGAGCTCTCTTTTAAAATAATTTCACATAAATTATTAGTTTTATATGACATAAATATTTTTATATTTATTATATAAAGTATATGTTAAATAATTTGTATATTAGAAGGTGAAAAATAAATAGAACTTGATTGAATTTAGAATTTATTTAAACTGTTAGTGTGTCGAAAAATGCATTATAGAAATAGTGTTTCCATAATATTTTTATCATTTTATAACATAAATATTTCACATCTAGCCTAATTGCAAATACTAATAACAAGTCAGTAAATTAAATCTTTGATCTATAACACAATCCTTATAATCCCTCCTAATGAGAATTAAAATTTCATTATAATTTTGTTTACATTTAATTGATATTTATGAAAGGATGCTTTTATTTTTTTTACATACAACTTTATTATAACTTTAATTCTTTATATAAGAAAGTTTTTTATTCACATGAAACAAGATCATTTAAAATATTCATAATAGAAAACATTGACAAATAAAATGACTGAAAAGAACCACTTATATAGCAATAATAAAATGCTATTAAAAAATATAATACCAAATTTTTAGAAAAAAACTTCTAACCATATATACATACTCTAAATAGATATATTAATATATTTTAATAATAAATAATACTAGAATACTAACATTAACATTAATAACAATTCGCTCTTAATATTTGTTCAGACATTTTTACTAACACCGTAGTTAAAAATTACACGAAATGGCAAAACAATCGAAACTGCTGAGAGACAGAAAAAAACGGGGTAAACCGCGGATAGGAACGGAAACTTAGTAAAACAACAATGAATTGAAGAAATTAGGAGTTAAAGAGCGGTCCACAAACTTAAGTGTGTGCTGGTTAAGCACAGCCACAATTGCATACTATAACCAAATTATACAATATTGCCTAAGATATAAGATAAAGTTTTTAAATGAATCTCTCTCTTTCTGGCCACTTAGATAATAGGCAAAGAAACTGAAAATTGCCTGTCATATGACAGTTTTAATTTTATTATTGAAAATTTAACATTTATAATTCCTTTAAATATAATTATCAAAATATTGAAATTCATTCATATGTTTTTACAGCATTTTATATACAAATTATTATTATTTATTTTTAATATTTTAATAATTATTTGTTTTTTATTAAATAGACTATATTTTCCATATTAAAAAAATGACAATATCAAATGTTATTTCTCTTAACATTATAAATTATTATAAATTACTACTTCAATTAGAATCACTGACCACTTCTTTATGTTCAACTACTATGTCTAATACCTTTCCTCTTTTAGTAAACACAAACTGAATTTTACATTAGTATTAGTGGTAAGAGTTAACACTCTAGACCACAAAAAGGACCTGACGTCATAAGGAAGGATTGTAGATTAAGTGAAAAGGAATTGACAATACGTTTGTGTCATGAAATAATATGCATTCATGTGGACAAACTTTTACTAGTACAAACAGGTACTCCTTAGATGTACCTTAAAAATAAAAGCATAGATATCATATTCCACACTGAATCCATCGTTCAGATAAATTGAATCCATGTGGACGAGCTTTAGTAGTATAAAGTTTCTCTCCTCAGATGTACTTAAAACATATAAACATAGATATCATGTTTCACCCTGAATCCATACCATTACTGATTCCAGCATTACCTGAGAAACACTAAAAGAACTTCCATTCAGTGAAAGTTAATAACACTCTATAAGGGTATTGTGAACACAATATGCACTCATCTAAATAGCCTTAAATCAAAGTACCCGAAATGCATAGTTATAAATACCTGAATTTATAGAAGAAAATGGATTTAAGACCTTCCATAATTTTAGTGGTGAAGGGAACCTGTAGCAAACAAATAGTAACTTTTCGTTTACAACATCATTTGCTTTAAATGGATAGTCAGGCATAGAAATCTAATCAATAACATTTTGACATCTTTGTGGGCATTTGTATTATTCCATGGCACAGTTTGCCTTACCTTCCCACCAATTCCCCCTCGTTGCATATTTAAGATTAGAAGGATCAGCTGCCTCTTCAAGTTTTCTTACTTCCTTTTCAATCTGGGAGGAACAATATTAAGTCAATAAATGAAGTTCTTTATAGGCATATTTTCTCCCAATGGGAAAGGCTACATCTTATTAAAATTCTGAAATTTTCATAGGAACAACTGACTATTTTTTTTTTTCTAATTGATTATGTATATTTGTTAATCTTTTGTATTAAATTCTATGATCTATTATCAGAATATAGAATCAAGAGAAGAAAATGATGAATTACGAATATTGATAGAAAATGTTAGCATAAAAATATAGACCATTAAATATAAAAAATATATTAACTAAAACCTTGAGCTTACCTTTTCTGTCAACTTCTTTCTTTCAGTTCGACTGTCATAATACTCTTCAGGTCCTCCATAGCATACACAAGAGCCAGGAATGGATTTCTCAGCAGTACTGCCCTGCAATGGACTTTGACGTTCCTTCTTCTCTGGGTTAATCACAAACTAATGTTAGATGCTTAAAAAACACAGAACTGAGAAACGATGAATAAATCCTTTTAACCATAGGTGGCAGCACGGTCCATCCCTGTTTGACAGCTGTTTGAACCCAACAAATGCTAACATCTGTTGAGACGAAGTTGAATGTACTATATTACTGTATTAGTATTGTCGGTGTGGGGTAAAATTCCAGAGTTTTTTTTCCCTAAACGAAGCCTGAATTAAAACATGAAGATGCCTTTATGAATTTGGTAGTCATGGAACCCTAATTAAAGCCACCTTTGGATAAAAAAAACTACTGGAAAGTTGTTTTTTTTAAAAGTAGTTTAATGTGTGAAGATGAAATCAAATTTAATTGTTTACTCAACAGAAAACAAAATTATATGAGATATTTTTTGCGGGAAGAACAAAATCTTTTCCCAGACAATGTCTTGTGTTGTCGCAAAGGCCAAACTAAGGTCTGTAGACAAGTGTCCTATGTAACAAGAGTAAATGAGTGACTATTACCATATACTCCCTTTGAACTGGTTCCCATTTGATGCCCTTCACTATGCAGCTTCTGCTCTTGCTTTTCCACACCTTCACACGGGCTTGAATAGACTGACAACTGAATCAACCACAAAACATATATTTCTTCAGAAAAATTATGAAATAATAAGATTTTTATAATTTGTAATTATTTATATCATGATTCTATTTTTAGTAAAATTTATTAATTTATATTTAATGAATATTAGTTCACAAAAATTTAATTTTCCCTTAGTACTCATTGCATCTAGATGATTTCCCAAACACACATAGTATTGTACCTTCCTAATCGTCACCTATCCCATAAATTTTTTTCAAACACCCTTAACCATAAGGATTTCCAAAACTTAAGCCTGATAAACTTGCTGACCCATTTGCATTGGCCATTTGCATCTAATAAATGATTTATTGTACTTGAATCTTTGATTTGCATTGATATTGAATTACATTCATAAAGTGTAGAAGAACAGAAGCATTCAAGAAGGGGGAAAGAATCATCACTTGTTTGCAGATGATGCTAGAGTCATTCTCAGGGCTCTCAACCAAGGAAATCTTACTCCCCACTTCGTTCCAAAGGCTGTCAACCAAGGAACTCTTATTTCCTCCCGCATAGCTTTCCATTGTAGAAATTACAATAAGAAACTTCTCTATTCCGGAATGGACTGGATCTTGCCTTAACTAATGACAGACTGTTCTGCATATTGATGGAGTGGAATGAATGCATATATAGATGACAGAGGTGACTCTAAGGAATTATCTACAGCATAAAACAGACTTTTAAAATTAGGTTTGGAGAATTAGGAGGATGGGAGAATATTTTACTCGAGTATCATTTCTTGATGTGCAAGAAACATATGAGGACATGACACGTAGCTACCTAGAAAATCACCCTCCTGTCCCGCTGGATTTTCACCAAAAGTCACATTGGGAGATGTGCCCTCTCTAAACGCTCAAGCAGACCACGTCGTCAAGGATCCAATACCTATCAATATATGTATGTAATGCTTTTTGCACTTTTCAAATTGAAATCAAAACAAAATAATTATTAAATAATAAAGATGTTTTATTACAAAGTTTAAATAAACAATTTAATATCTAATCTGATATAATTAGGATTATATTTATTATTGTGGCTATAGTTCAATTAAGTGGCATTTATTTATCTTTATGATTATGATTCAATTCTAATGATGGTTATTATGTTAGGGTTAGTGTTTTCATAAGGCTAGGTTTAATTCCTCTATGATTGTAGTAAAATATTGTGCTATATCCATGATGTTAGGGGACATGATGTTAGGGGAAAATATCTAGTAGTCATCAGGGGGTCTATGTGACGTTTTTGTTATGTTGAGCTCAATTACTAATACTAAAGGAGTCCCAAAAACGAATACACATGTACCAATAGTCGATCACACATGTACTAATAAGTGATCATTTTTTACCTTTTTTGGTTGGTAGTTGGCCATTTGTGCACCACTATTGGCCCAAACCTTAGTTTTAAACTCTTAACTCAAATACAGAGCTACATCGAAAACATTATAGAAATACCACTTATAGTTTAAGAGTTCTAAATGCACGAGTGGCTAGTGGTAGTTTAACCTTTTTACAAATGACTTTAAAAAAATGTTTAAAATCAAATATAATAGTAAATAAAATAGAATGTTTAAAAGCAAGTATACTAGTAAATAAAATAGTTTAATATTAATATTTGATTTTAAAAATATATATTTTTATGATTCTATCTGAAGACTGAATGACAACTTGACAACTCCCAAGCCGACCACCTCGTCAATTGTCTTATCCCACTTAGTGTTCCATGTGATCTGCCTGTAAAGTCTGACATTAAAATAATTATTATTTTAACTTTTCCCGAAACTCTCTGACACGAGTCGCCTGAGGGAGTGGTATAATCTGCCAAGTCCTGCAAATTGGGACCCATATTCAAACAAATCATCGACTCTCACGTTAGTCAAACCGATAATTAATAGATGTTGTCTAAAATTATTATTTTTAATTTGGCATAGTACCATTAAATATTATTATTATAATAGTTATGTAACGATATGTCACTTGTTATTAACTCCAAACATATAGTAATGAAAGACTATAAATCATGTTTTGAAAACGAATTTTTTTTTTCACCATTTATCTGATATTTTAATTTCATTAATTTAAATTTGTAATAGATTTTATCTATTTGAACTATTAGTGTAGCATTGAAAATGATAAAATTTTAAATGTTATTTATTTATTTATTAAACAAAGGTGAAAATTGAAGTGTAAGAGTTAGTCATAAACGATTGGGGGAGGGTATCAAACCTTATTTGTTCTTTTTCTTTTGATTCTAATCGTTAAACATTTGTTAAATAAGACAATCTATTTATTTAGAAAAATGTTGTTACAAAAATGTCCTAATATAAAAAATAATATAGTGCTTAAATTTGGAAGGATGTTAAATAATTTAAATTTCTTTGTAAAAGATAGAAACAACATTACATTCTTCTTAGAATGTATAATGAATGGTTTTAAAATTCAACCAAAATTAAAGACTTGATCATTATTTATTAAGGAAATGGTAATTTCTTACTTGAACAATAATAAACTTTACATATTTCAGATTACAAAAGAATGCAAGAGAGCCATCAAATACAATTCACCACAAGGTAAAAGACAAGCAAAAAAAGGAAATAAACACTAGTAAGGTGAGAACACCAAGTCTCACAAGAAATGAGACTAATGAAACTAGAAGCCTTTGACCAGAGCAACAACTGACAGGAAACAAAGGTCCTTACCTTGAATGGAAGCTACATTCTCATAACCTTCAAGTTTTGATAGGGGCCCTGAAACCTTAAACACAAGCATATTTAATTGCAACATGAATAGATAATGAAAGAGACAAACAAGAACTCTAGTACAAAGGAGGCTTAAACAATCTTCTAGCTATAAATAAATTAGAAAAAGGAGAACAAGGAGACAAAAAAAAATCACATAGAAGAAGAGACGAAAACAAACCCACTTAAATAGTAGATCAAAATAGAAACAAGAGAGTTGAGATAGACGAGGAAGAGAGTAAACAAAAATATGAGCCAAATTGGATACTCATGCAACACAATGGAAGGAAATTCAATCACATCCTTCGAGCTCAAAGAAAATGTCCTTGCAACTGCTACTTCTAAAAACACCTCTACAAGATCAATAATAGCAAAAAAAATTACATTGCCCATAGTACCAACTTGATCCAAAGCAAAGAAGGGCTTGAGTCTGTTAGGAATAACAGTCCACCAACACAACTGAGAGGGGGGGTGAATTAGTTGTGATACATATTATTAAACATTAAAAGTTATAAACAAAACTTTAATTGAAATGATAACACAGTAAATGCCAACAGATTAACACAATCCTTTATTGTTGAGGAAATCTTGTTGAAGGTAAAACCACAGTGGGAATTAGTACCCACAAGTGATGTACTGAGAGTATAACATCAATGTTAAAAGATTTAACCCTATTAGGAGCTTATTGATGTGTTAGAGGACACAGTCCTTGTTAAAGGACAAACCCTGTTAGGAGTCAAGAGTAACAGTCGGCTCACTGCCCAGACATACTGCATAAAGAAGGTTAAATCTAGAAGTTGAGAAATCCAACTTCACAGATCGCTAAGAACACCTGCATGCAAATAACCTGTTGCTGAAAGGAAACTAGCGAGATAGAAGCAAAGACTTGGAAAATCTCAGCGGAGTGAGAGCAAATTCGATTCCAAGATCATGAAATAATAATTACAAAATTTCAACCTTAAAGGTGAATGAAACCCTAAAAAAAAGTAAAAGCTAGGCTGCACAAAATAATTAATATAAAAATATTAATTATATGCACCTAAGAGACAGCTTAAGTGAAAATAGAGTACATAGACAACTTAATAATTAAATCAACATGATCTAATTAATAAGTGAAGATAAATAGATACTCTAACACCCCCCCTTAAGCAAAGCTCAGGAGGTAAGCTAACCTAGCACAGCTATGAAAGTAGGAAAAGTGGCTCCCGGCAACAAGGCCTGATCAGGTACCCAATACAAGGAAATCTTTATGAACCTGAGATAAAGGAGAAAACCCAGTGGGAAAAACCCCTCTCCAAAAAGAGATAAAACTAACATGCTAAAAAAAATGTGCAGGAAGGAAGGCCTCAACAAGACCCCCAAGGACAACTTCCATTACCCCAAGCATAGAATGCAACTGAAGATAGAGCGGAGATGCAAAAGGTTTGGCGAAGATGTCAGCAACCTGCGCGTTAGTGGTAATGTACTCCAAAGTGAGAGCACCATCCTGAATCTGCTGATGGATGAAATGCATATGAAGCTCAATGTGTTTAGTGCGCTAATGCTCAACTGGGTTGCAGGAAATGTGAATAGCACTTTTATTATCGCACCACAAAATAGTGGGACGATCAGGAGGAAATCCAAACTCAGTCATCAACTGTCAAAGCCATAGAATCTCCTGACTAGCATGCACTGCCACTCTGTACTCAGCTTCCATAGATAAAAGTGCGCAAGCATTTTGCTTCTTGCACGACCATGTGATAGGACCAGAGCCAAGACAAAAAACAAAGCTAGAAGTAGACTTCTGATCATCAACATCACCTGCCCAATCTGAGTCAGTGAAGCCAACAATGTGAGGATCCCCTGATGTGTAATGAATGCCATACATAAGTGTGCCCTGAATGTATCTCAAAATACGCTTGGCAACTTGCCAATGACTCTCATGAGGCTCATGTGAGAACCGAGAGACTAGACCAACTACAAAGGAGAGATCAGGATGAGTGTGTGTCAGGTATAACAAACTACAAACTAACTGTCGATACAATGTAGGATCCACTGAAGGCGAAGTGCAAGAGGTAGACAAAGTAACACCCAACTGAAAATGTGTGGGAGCAGGCTTGCAATCAAGCATATCAAAGTGTTGAAGCATGTCAAGAGCATACTTATGCTGGTAAACAAAGATCCCAGCAGGGGACTGAACAATCTACGGACCCAGAAAGAAGTGGAATAGACCAAGGTTAGTCATCTCAAACTGCTCCATCAATGCGCGTTGGACATCCTGAATCATAGAAGATGAGCTACCTATGATGAGAAGATCATCAACATATAGCACAGGATCAAACCCTCATCCTCAAGACGCTGAATATAGACTGTAGGATCGGAATGATAGTGTGTGAATCCTGTAGAAAGTAGAAAGGAGTCCATCTTCTCATACCAAGCCTGAGGGGCCTGTTTGTGACCATACAAAGAACAACCAAGGAGGAATCCTGTACAAATCCCTCAGGCTGCTCCATGTAAATCTCCTCAGTAAGATCAATGTGCAAGAATGCACTCTTCATATCCATCTAAAAAATGGGCCATCCCTGAGAAGCTGTGAGGGATAAGACAAGGCGAATAGAGTTCATCTTGGTGATAGGGGAAAATGTCTCAGTGTAATCAATACCCTCAACCTGTGAAAAACCCTTTGCAACAAGACATGCCTTGTACTTATCAATAGAACCATTAGCAGCAAACTTAGTACGATACAACCACTTGCATCACACTAACTTTCTTCCCTTAGGAAGAGAACAAAGATCCCAAGTGTGATTCTTCATCAAAGAAGAATACTCCTCCTCCATAGCACTGTCCCACTTAGTATGTCCTGTCGTTGCCGCAAATGTCTGAGGATCACCACAAATAGCATGACTTAGAAGACTAGAACCCGTAATATGAGACCGGGTGTGACAGGAAGTGGAAGGGTCACCAACCAGAGATCCTACAGCATCAACTGTAACACGAGCCCATCTAAGTATCGGTGGAGGATCCTATGGAGGTAAATCAAGATCACCAAGATCATCATCCTCATCATCCTGAAAAGAACCTGGAAGAGATGAGGGAGTAGTATTAAGTGAAGTAGACTCTGGAAGCATGGTATCTAATGCAGGAAGGCGCTCATCAAATTGGACATCCTGTCAAAACAGGACCTCTCTGGAATCAGGGTCAAACAAGCTGTATGCCTTAACATCCTCATAGTAGCCAACAAAAATGAGGTGTCATCTCTTCCGCTCCATTTCTCTCCTTTGAGCGTCAGGCAAAAATGCCCATGCTTCACTACCCAAAACTCAGAATGAAGATACATCAGGCTTGACATGAGACCAAGCCTCCTCAGGAGTCATGTGTCAAACTGCCTTGTGAGGCATCTGATTCTGAATATAGTTGGCACAACTGACTGCCTCTGCCCAAAAAGATGAATCCATGGACCTGGACTTTATCATACAATTAGCCTTCTCCCAAAGTGTTATGTTCTTTCTCTCTGCCAAACCATTCTATCAAGGAGTGTAGGGCACTAAAAACTAATACTGAAGACCATGTTCAGAGCAAAAATCCTTGAAAGCTTGGTTCACATACTCCCCCCCATTATCCATGTGTGTCCGGCGAATAGAAAGACCAGATTGCTTCTCCACAAATATCTTAAAGACTCAAAATGAATCAAAGACATCAGACTTGTACTTAAAAAAGTACACCCATGTGTGCCTAGAGAAGTCATCAATGAAAGTAAGCACATATCTTGCACCAGAAAAAGAAGGAGTAGGAAATGACATGAGGTCACTATGAATCAAATCCAATGGTGCCAAAGCATGAGTAGCTCATCCATGAGGAAAAGGATCCCTATGTTTTTTGCCAAGAACACAACCCTGACAAAACCCATTAGTGCATGTAATCTTTGGAAGCCCAAGAACAAGTGCCTATGTGCTCATTTGCTAAAGATATATGTAATTGACATGGCCCAAATGCTCATGCCAAAGTCTGCTCACTGAATCTACATGTGCTATGAGATAGGAACCTGTGCCAGCAGAAGACTCAAATCCATCAAATCTGTATAGGTGGGATGCACTGTCAACACTTCTAGTGGCCATAATCATATCAGAATCATGTAAGTCCTGAATAACCACATCATGTGGTGAGAGCTCAACTATTTCACCAGAGTCAGAGTGGCAAATCTGATAGATAGACAATAGGTTCGTCGAAATGTCAGGGACAAAAAGAACGTCCTGAAGAGAGCCCCCAGCTAATGCAACAGAACCAGAACCCAAAACTGAAAGATGAGATGAGTTCCCAATAGCAATCTGTGAAGTACCACAGGGAGAAATTGAGGTGACCAACTGCTGAGTGTGAGTCATGTGGTGAGATGCACTGGAATCAAGAATCCAGGTGGGCCCAGAAGTCATTGCTCATGTAGTAAGAGCATGACCTTTCCCTGTAGGGGAGGATGTGGACTAAGGAGCTGAAATGTGATGCTCCTACATGGCTTCCTCTAAAGCCTCCAAACATTTCTAGCACCTAGAAATAGGATGTCCATCCTTTCCACAAAAGCTACAGGTCTCAACTGATTTCTTCTTATTCTTGGAGGTAGACTGAGTAGACTTTGAAGAGGATTTACCCTTGGAATGGTTAGCTGGAGGTTTGGAATCAGTTTTCTGTGTAGGTTTGGAGGAACACTCATTGCCTACTGAATCTTTCTTCAGTTTGGCTTTCTATTTTGGTTTCCCCTATGAAGACTGAGCAACCAATGCTTGGCTAGAAGAGCCAGAAGTACCCATCTATTGGATCTTTTCCTTTTCCCGTGTCAACCGATCACAAAATGTCTCAAATGAAGGCATGGTGTGTCTAGTACCCAAAGAATCCATGCTGGAGTAGGAAGTAGAAGAAAAGATCTGATACTGTCCTCTCAACTTTGAGAGTATCAGGAAGATACACTCATCATCTATCTTGTTTCTCCCACATCCCTGCAAAACTGAGCATAGAGATTTGAACTTCATCAAGAAGTCCTCCATTTTGGGAAAGCTGGTAGGAGTCAAAGTGGTCAGCTCTACATCAATTTGTAGCACCCGAAACTCATTCACTATGCCAAAAAAATCTAAAAACTTGCCCCAAATGGCCTAGGAGTTGTCAAACCATCTAGGTGAAAAAGGAGACTGTTGGAGATGTTCAGTGCAATCAAGCCCATGGCTTCATCCATTTTATTCCTGTGCTGAAGAGCCTCAAAAGGATGCTACAGGACGGGTTGGTTTTCATCTAAACATGACCATAAGCCACATGACATGAGTAGCCTGGTCATGTGTGCTTTCCAGGTGTGGTAATTGTGCAATGTCAGTTGGGCCATAGAGGGGTCCGACATTGAGAGAAGAAGAAGACGGAAGTAGAAAGGTTATTTCTAAATTTAAATGATAGAAAGAAAAAGCACCCCCCCACAATGTATAATTCTATCCCTCATACCACAAAGAAACAATTACTGAAAGCACAAAAAAAAAAAAAACCTGGATGCCAGATGCAGAGATGGAGGAAACAAAAGCCTCTACTTCAACTCCAAAAATAAGAGATCAAATGGCCAAATCAGAAATAAATACCTATACTGTTGCGTCTGGCTCGGAAACACCTTTTTGACAATGTTTCATTTTTTTAAAACGGACACCGTATGCTCATGTTATGGCCAAAAAACAACAATGCCTCTGAAAAACAACTCTTTGGAAAAAACTAGAGATGGGAAAAGATTTTACGGTCAAACGGCCATCGCCTGTATGTGGCAAAAAATTTGATGGTCGTATGGCTGTCAGAGGACCGTCGGCTGGAAAAGTTTCCCGATTGCCAAAAAAATCACAAGTTGCCAGAAAAAATTTGAAAAAAACTGCCGGGGAAAAAATTGGCAAGTGACATCACTGCTGATATCACCTGTCGCTGGCAGGTGGTCCGGCGGTGGTGGCCAGGATACTCCCGGGCGGCAGCTCCACTGCTGGCTGCTCCGCTGGTGTCGGTGGCCGGTGGGCGACGCGGGTCGGGTCGGGCCGGGGTGGCTTGGGGGTGGTGCGCTCTGGTTGCACATGGCTGCACTGCGCAGGGTGTAAAAAATCCTTAAAAAATCAAATTTTTTAAATTTTTTTAAATTTTTTGTCTCAATTTTTGTGTTGTACGGCCTAGGAGGGAGAAAATTTTCCTCTGGGGTCACTATGACCAAAACCAACAACTTTATATGATTTTTGACTCTCCCGGGCCTTCTGAGTGCAATGGTGGAGTCTGTTTTGGCTCAAAGTGCTCCAAAAAATAGCGCCTCCTTCAAAATCAAGGAAAAGACCTAGAAAAGCTGTGGCTTTTGGCCGCAACTCATGGCTTCAAAAAGCCTTCAGACCAGGCAGCAGCAGGGAAGCTTTGATACCATGTAGAAGTTGAGAAATCCAACTTCACAGATCGCCAAGAACACCTGCATGAAAATAACCTGTTGCTGAAAGGAAACCAGAGAGATAGAAGCAAAGACTTGGAAAATTTCAGTGGAGTGAGAGAAAATTCTATTCAAAGATCATGAAACAATAATTACAAAAGTTCAACCTTAAAGGTGAACAAAACCCTAAAAAAAGGTAAAAGCTAGGTTGCGCAATATAATTAATATAAAATATTAATTATATGCACCTAAGAGACAGTGTAAGTGAAAATAGAGTACATAGACAACTTAATAATTAAATCAACATGATCTAATTAATAAGTGAAGATAAATAGATACTCTAACATTAAATCCATCCTCAGCACTTACAGTCTGAAGCATAAATGTAAAAGAGATATACAATCCAGTGAATTGTCTGATAGAAACTGTCTTTTCTTGGTCAGTTCTAGTAAAGTAACATAATCACAACCTCTTCTCTACATCTAGAAAACTTTGCATAAACAAGCTCACAGCTTCCACACTACGTTGTGTCCTCCAGAATCATACTTTCAAACAAGAAAATCTCTCTCCTATCACTAGTACAAAAACAACAATATATGACCAAATAAACTACCAAAAATTGTAGATAAATGACCAAGTTTGGTCACATGACCACTGGTAGTTTATTGCCGGTCATTTATCTCGTGACCAAATTTATGACTAAATTATTTTAGTCATTTATTTGGTCATTGATTTGGTCATATATTTAGTCATTTATTTGGTCGTTTATTTGGTCATTTGGTAGTTTATTTGGTCATTTATTTGGTCAATTGATAGTTTATTTGGTCATTTATTTGGTCATTTGGTAGTTTATTTGGTCATTTATTTGGTCATTTATTTGGTCATATATTTAGTCATTAATTTAGTCATATATTTAGTCATTAATTTAATCATATATTTAGTCATATTAGGGCATGATGGAATTGAACCATCATCCTCCTACTTGTAAAGTAGGTGCTCTTCCATTGAGCTAGTACCCTTTAAAGAATAATCATACCATGTATACTAGTACTTTCCACTAAACATGATTCCAAGTTTTCCCATCTATAGTTCAAGGGTAGCAAAGCTTAAGGAGAGGATGAATAGTGATACTTTAAACTCAATGGTGAAGTTATTCAATGTGCAATATAAGAATGAAGTGAATGATGCCATTGGAGAATACATTATATGTGGCTTGTTCCCCTTATTATAATGACAAGCATATATCTTTAGGGGTAACCAGTCACATTAAATAGAGATAAAGTATGTACCAATGATCATACCTTCTACATTTTAACTCCTAATTAACCCATCAAAAACTTTACTACTTTAGAAGTCCACACTCCTGATAACCTACCAATCTATTGCACTTCTATCCAATACATCAATTATAAAATTAGTATTATTAAGAAAATTTGATACACACTAAATTCAACTTATAAAAATCGATAGCCATTTTCCAAGATCTCCTATTTGTGGTATATACTAATCCTTAAGATACATTAATAACTAATAACGTAGCATCTTTCTTATCATAGCTGGAAAACACAAAATATTAAACATTGACCTTAAAACTACTTAAGGATGCCACAAGTCTGTAATGCATTGGAATCACTAATCATTGTTTGAACACTTTAGTTTGCCAATTATGACCGAATACCTAGGTCACAAAAAAATAATAAAAGTAACTAAATCGACTAGTTGAACGTTACTTTTTTAAAATACAATGTTAACTGGTTTCTTTGAAAATCAAACAAATTTATAAAAAATATCTACCATGCCTAGCATCTCCTTGATAAGAAACACACCAAAAGACTATTAGATTTTGCAAGTTCTGAAAAAGATAAACCTATATTACCCCTACCTACAAAGAGAAATTCAAACATGCCAATTTTCTACATATTTTCTATCAATTTTCCCTCAAAACCAAGATTGTAGGCGTTTGAAAAGTAAAAATAATAAAAAAATCCAAGTAAACCAAAAAGCACTTACTGCAATGGCAAAACATTCACCCTCGTAGAATTTCAAGCTAACACCTTTTACGGCTTCAACTTCCTTTTGGACTCCCTTAGTTCGATAACCTATCATATTGTCAAATGACCAAAATTCCCACCATTTCCTAGTTGTGTACACTTTTCTTAGATTTTGAAGCTCCACAACAACTTTAGATGCCATATCTGGATCAACTTGCTCCATGTTCGAGTTTTCATCCTTTACTCCTCCATTATATTCAACTGTGAATGGTAGGAAATGCTATCAGGTAAAAGAAAAGAAATTGAAAAATAGATGGAACTTTAGGTTTGTGGATTAATGAATTGTCAATATGCAATAACTCCTACTGGTGAAGTGTACCTCCTTGAAGCAAATCCCAGGGCATCCCGAGCAGTCCCTTTTGTGAGCAAGTCTATTGGCCATCCTTTAGCAAAGTATGTTGCCCTTGTAATGTCAGGAAAGACTCTGCAGGACATTGGTTTTACACAGGAAACTATTACACGTCATGTGTTTGTCAAAGAAGCAGTAATTCCATTTGAAAAGTTTCAAGGCTGTGATGTAGTGCTTGGCCCTAAAATGAGAAATACAAGAGAAGTGATGGGAATAGACTTTGAATTTGCAATGGCATTTGCAAAGGCACAAATTGCCTCCAATCAAATATTGCCCCTTGCAGGGACTGTGTTCCTAAGCTTTAATGATATAACAAAATCAAGTCTTCCCATAGTTGCAAATGGTTTTATTGATCTTGGATTCAAGATACTCTCAACTAGTGGCACAACAAAATTCTTGGAAATGCAAGGAATTATTGTGGAGTGAGTTTTGAAACTCCATGAAGGGTGTCCTCATGCAGGTGACATGATCACCAATGGTCAGGTCCAATTAGCAATTATTAAAAGTCCAGGGGATGCACTAGATCAAATTGATGGTCGGCAGATTAGAAGAATGGCATTGTCATATAAAATACCCATCATAACAACAGTTGTTGGGGCATTAGCTACTACTGAGGCTATTAAGAGCATGAAGAAAACTCAAATAAAGATGATTCCATTGCAAGACTTCTTCAATGCTCAGAAATCAGAGGGGGCCACTCAAGAACGGCAAACAACTTCAATTCTTTGATGTTGTAGCTTGAAGGAAAGTAAATGTTTCTATCTTCTACTATCTATTCAAGGGAAGATTTCTCACTGGTTGTGGCTGTTAAAATTTGATATTGGAGTTTGATAGGGACTAGTAAACTGATTAAATTGCTTATATTTTGTCATTTTATAGCCTGCATATCTATTAAGTAGCATGTTTATCACTTCGAAAAAACAGGCCTGGTATTCTGTATTCTTGGCTTTTACTATGCTGTGCATTTTTTTTATTTGCATGTTTTGCTCATTGTTTAGTTCATGCCAATAATTCTAGTTTGTATTTATGAAGGAGGTAATAGTAAAGCATTTTACATTCCAAAATATGACATTGAGACTGTCATCAAAGAAGCTTTTGAGCTTGATGTTCTAATTTTTTGTTTTTAGAGATATGTCAGGTAGCTTTAAATGGGTGTGCGTGTGTACATACGTACATACATATACAAAACTTGATAAATTCATGATTGAATGTGGTGATGCCATAAAAATTCGCTGTTAGAGGTTTGATTTATTGTTAGACCTGTCTTATACCACCACACAAAATGATCCTTCTTCTCTCCCTGTCACTTGCTCCTGATCCATCTTAATGCATACATTTTCAATGCCGTGTAATTGTTGGTGTCGTCATCTACTAATGATCTATTTAAATGCAACCACTAAATAATTACACACTACTCCAAACTTAGTTTAGCTTTGCATACTCATATGCTCACTTCCCTCTTTATCACTACTCAGGTGGTCTACATTTCTTAGAGTCAAATTCCTAAAATTCCCTTAAATACCAAAGAAATCTAGTTAAATTATTTGTATCCTGGTTTCAATTTTGACATTTGAGGATTCACTGGAGCTGGAAGAAAAATAAGAGTCACTAGGGAAATCATGAAACCATCCATCAATAATTATTACATGAGTCTAAGCTTAGAGATCTATTTTTAAATGCACATTAGCACATAAACTAGTCCCAAATATAAGTTCAAATTTCATAGAATTTCCTAAATAATATTTTAGCACTAGGCAAAAGAAAATGTCCCAAGTCAAGTGTAATCTGCAGGTCAAATGCTACTAAAACCCCTAAGTGGTGAACGAACGTATTGTACAGATGCATTTCATATTACCAGTTAATGATAGTTTTGCAAGTAAGAGATACATTGCTTGAGGCAGCTTTGGGATAATATATTGGAAGTTTTATTGACAACATTTTTTCATATATTTGAGCCATTTAGAGGATTATTGTAAGATATGCACAAAATGGACTTTTTGAAAATGTTTTAAAGACTAGAGTATATAACAAAGTCATTTAAAACTGACAACTTAAGAAAATTAAAGCACTAAACATTCTAAGCTACTGAAATGCATGTTCTAATCTCTTAACAAGATCTCAAACATTCAAGAAGCTACAAGATAAATCACACACCTCATATTTTTTCTTCCTCAACTTCTCAAGGAGCATTGACTTCTCTAGTTGCTCCTTTTTAGTAAATATCCTTCTGGTCCTTCTCCATTCTTGATATGTATTGGTCCACAGATGTAAGTTTATCGCCAAAATTTGTGCTATTAAAATAGAAAGAGAATACCAGTATAAATCAGTAGCATGAAAATTTTGATGATTGAAAATATGGAGTAACATCTCAGCAGGATGACTCATCCACAATCAAGAAAAAAAAACATATGCTTTCAAAAAGAGCAGTAGCAGTCACCTTTAAAATATCAGAAGGTCATTTCTACCTTTTGTAGAAGTTAGAACCAATAAATTATATATATCTATAATTGGATTGGGGGCTGAACATGTGGCCTTTCTTTCGCCCTTAGGCACTGTTAGCACTGTGTTGAAATTTTTTTGAATCCCTTGGTCTTATTCCTTTCCCGGGCTTATTTGATTTTAAATTTCAAGCTTTCCCGCGCAAAAACTGGTCAAAACTGTTTTTAAGTCATGCTTTATGTCTAGTCGCGTAGTCGCGAGGTATTGTTGCCAAGTTTTGGTCTATGCGCGAGTGCGCGACGAGCTGTTCGTGAAGTATATCGCGTAGTCGCGAGCTGCGTATTTTAAGTTTTGGTCTGTGCGCGAGTGCGCGCATTCATGTTTTAAGATGTAAATCGCGCAGTCGCGATGTTTTATAAAGGTCAAGTTCTAAAGTTGCGAGTCGGCGACGAGTTGAAATTTGTTATGTCGCGCAGTCGCGCTAAGGTTATTCAGTCTGTTTCATGCTCTGCGAGCGCGCGATGATGTCCTGTTTTGCTAGGTCGCTCACTCGCGTAGGTTCTAACCCTGTTGTGTTGTGCAGTGTGAGTGCGCGGCGAAGAGGAGAAGTGCTGATATGGAATGTTATCGCTCAGTCGCGCAAGTGCTTTTCAAGATGAAAATGACATGTGCGACCGAGCGACTAAAGGATTATTCTATGCATCGATCACTCGCCGATGGTTAGGTGACATTGAAAAGAAGCTCGCGACCGAGCGATGAGCCAAGGAACAGCTACTATCGCGCACTCGCGCATAAGGTGCAAGTTAGAATGTTGAGGCCGCGGGTATGTGACGAGCCGGAGGGAGAAAAGCATCGCTTAGTCGTCCAGATTCAGATGACCGGAAAAGAACTTGCGACTGAGCGACAAGAGAAAAAGTGAGACACTCGCTCACTCGCGGTCTATGATGAGATAAAAGAAAAGAGCCCGCGATAGTGCGACGAGCCAAAAGAGAAGGTCATCTCTCAGTCGCCAAGAAGAAGAAAAGAAAGACAAATAGCTCGCGATTGCGCGATTGAGCAAAGAACTATGCATCGCTCAGTCGCGCATAAGATGATAGCATAAATAGAAGGACAGCGAGTGAGCGATTGGACAGAATGTGAGTTATAAGAAATGAATATCGCTCAGTCGCCCAGTCTGTGAAGAAAAAGGAAATCAACTCGCGGGTATGCGACGAACCAGAGGAAGGAGCTCGTCAGTTTAGCTCGCGACTGCGCGACCGAGCTCGTCGCGCATTCGCCAGGGTTCGTGAGGATGCCATAAAGTGACAGCGAGCGCGCGACCAGTAGGCAGTCACGCAGGTCAAGTGACTGAGTGTAAAATGTTGGCGAGTGAGCGATCAGATGAAGAATCAGAATTAAAAACATGGTTTCATATAGTTTCGACTATATTGAAAATTCAAAATTTACAGTTACAGACCTGGGAGATTATTTTAATGGCTGGGGGCTTCATTTTTGGGCCAAATATGGACTATTA
>MU226698.1:1178246-1223632 GCA_018584345.1 Thuja plicata
AAAGTGTCCATTTTGGCTTTCTTTTTTTGTGCTTATTGATCCTGGAAGACATTTTTCTTCAAATTTTGGAAGGGTTAAAAGTCCATTATAAATGACAAGGGGCATTTTTTGAAGCATATGACATGTTGATAAATTTTTATTCTTTTTCAAAAATAGACATTCTTCAAAAATTGCATAGATGCAATGAGTGCTAAGTGTTCCTTGGGGTCAGTCTAGACATCTCAAGTGCTCATTCAAATACATAAACAATGACCAATATAATAATAAACATGTTAATTTTATTCCACTATTCAAGGATATTTTTTGGATTTACATTTCACGAGACTATCATAGTAAACATTGAAAGTTGGATTTACATTTCAAGTTAGATGAAAAGAGGACTATCATGGTAAACATTGAAAGTTAAATTTACATTTCAAGTTAGATGAAAAGAAAAATTTAAAAAATCTATTAGAAACAACCCCTTATTTCCAATACCGATTTTTTAGAAAATCAACAAACATTCAATATATTCTATTTAGTTTCATAAAATGCTTTAGTTAAATAATATCTTCATTGATCTACTTAAGAATCAATAGAGCATTCTTGAAACTTTTGAGTCCTAGTACCTCTTTTCAAATAATAAGTATGAGATATTAAAGACAAATGACTTTAGAAGCATATATAAATGTATTTTAATAAACATTACGTTTCTACAATCCATGTACATTATTGGTGAAATGCAACTTCTAAGATATAAGTATATGATATTATAAAATGTTAATGTGTAAAGGAGTATTAATCATTCATTTAGTCATTTTTATTAAAGTAACTAATTATTTAGTCATTTATTTAGTCATTTTAGTTGTGATTTTACCCGATGACCAAATTGGTCATTTATTTAGTCATTTATATTTGTAGAACATGATCAGTTTTAGTCATGTGACTAAAATTTTTAGTCACGTGACTAAAAAAATGGTAGAACATGATCAATTTTAGTCACATGACTAAAATTTCTAGTCACGTGACTAAAAGTTTTAGTCACCTGGTTATTTATTTGCCAAATTCTACTAGTGTATATACCCTATTACAATAATCAATTAGGTCAGCCAATTAGTTTTCCCCAATGTACAAATAATTACTTAACCCCTTGCCAAGATACACACGGTACCTATAACAAGTAAACATCAATTACAATTCATCAAATATAATCCAAGATCTGTAATCAACGCTCATAATCCATAATACACGCTTCATATCAGATGTCGATCACAAATAGGTCTCATCTAGAACACACTCCACAACTGATGTCACCAAGAGTCCTACAACCCATGAAACATAAACAACCTTCCTTAACATGTCTTCTACCATCCTTTAAGCTTGCATAACCCGAATCTACATCGCACGTAAGTTATCCTCAAAACACAGACACTAACTTTTTCAAAGATCATTGTCACTGTCCAGTACCTAGTCTTCACTAAAACATTTGTAACTCATGCAATGGACAATATTAAGCCATGCAACCTTAGGCATAAGATCAAAACATATCCCTATACATATCACCGTCTTCACTCATTCTGAATCAACTGTACAATACCCATACACTTCTGTTAGTCACCAAGCAACCATAATAACCAGTCTATTCTGCCTCCATAGAAACATATGTTGACATTAGTGAGAAAACATGAATGCCAACAACAACATCAAAACTCAATTCCAACAATCTCCCCCTTTGGCATTGATGACAACATATGAGAAAATCTATCTACCCAAAAGTACTCTCTCAATACAATATTCTCAATATCCTCATCATAGCTCTCCCTAAAATAGTAGGGATTTTCTCATATAATCTCTCCCTCTTTGACAACAATGGAAAAGGGCGTCATAATTCTTCCTCTATCCTTTGCAAGGTGTAGCTTTTCCAAATCTTCATCTCTCCAACAATCATGTGCAAAATCACCCAAATATGTTCTATAATATTCCTACAATCACCCCCTAAGGAGTAGATCCATACATAGTGTCCAACAAATGATATAGCTTTGAAAGCCACTGGATTGATGCATTCATGCATCAATTTAGTTCTCATAAGGAGGGGCTCGCACCCTATGCATACCTCTAAGATGCTCAAAGGAATCCTTTGGTAAAGTTTTCATAAATATATTTGCTATTTGTTCCTTTGTGATTTTATACTCCAATCTAATATCCTTCTCTGCTACCTTGTCTCTTAGGAAATGATACTTAATAGAAATATGTGGTCTTTGAATGCATTACTGGAATCTTTAACATATTTATTGTTCTAGTGTTTTTACAATGAATAACCACTGGCTCGTCAAAAGTTATCCCAATGTCCTTCAACATTTGTTTCATCCAAACAATTTGTGTGAAATTTATAGTAGAAACAACATACTCCCATTCAATAGTAGACTAGCTATACAATCCTACTTTTTACTTAACAAAGAAACCAATCTTTTCCCAAGATATAATGCACCACCACTTGTACTCTTTTTGTCATCAATATTTTCCTCCCAATCATCATCAATATAAACATGTAAATCAAAATCATCAGATTTTGTATACCATAGGCCATAATCCAGTGTTCCTTTCAGATATTGAAATATTATTTTCACAATAGAAATGTGTGTCTCCTTAGGATCTTCTTGATATCTTGCCACAATTCCAACTGCATTAACAATAGCTGGTCTGATGTGAGTCATATATTGTAAGCCTCCAATCATAGATCTGTACTTTCTCTTAAAAACACTCTGAGATAATGAGTAATAGTAAGCTTGTATCCATTAATGAAAGGTGTTCCAACAAGTTTACAATCTTCCATTCCAAAAAATTTCAATATTTCTTTAAGATAATTTGTCTGAGAAATAAAAATACCACTCTTATTTTGATTAATTTTCAATCCAAGGAAAATTTCATCTCACCAATCATTGACATCTCAAATTAATTTTCCATTTCTTTAGAGAAATTTTTACTCATTACATCATTTCCTCCCAAAATTATATCATCAACAAAAATGTCAACTATTAGAATTCCATCTTCACTGGTTCTTAAGTACAAATTGTTGTATGCACTACCTTTTCTGTAGCCAAGGCAAAGTAGATACCTATCCAATATTGCATACTATGCTATTGGTGCTTGTTTCAGTCCATACAAATCTTTCTTCAACTTGCAAACCATGTCCTCATCTTCTATCAAAGGAAATCCATCAAGATGTTCAATATATACGTCCCCTTCCACATCTCCATTTAGACATGCATATTTCACATCCATCTCATATACTTTGAAGTCTTTGTGTGCAACATAAGCAAGAAATAATCTAACATCCTCAAGTCTAGCAACAAGAGAAAATATTTCTTCAAAGTCTATACCTTCTTGTTGTAAATAGCTTTACAAACTAGTCTTGCTTTATTTCTTACGACCATTCCTTCTTCATTCATCATATTTATGAAAACCCACTTAGTTCTTCTAACATTTCTATCTTTAGGTCTAGGAACCAATTCCCAAGTATTATTTGTCTTTATCTCTTCCAATTCTTCCCGCATAGCCTTAGTCCAAGATTCATCTCTACATGTCTCATAAGTAGGTTTTGGTTGAACTTGAGAAATCAAACAAATTTCATCTCTTAATCATGATATTTTTCATCTTTCCTTTATTTGCATCTCCAATATTTTGATCTTTAGGATGGTTTTTCTTAACATACCTCAGAGTTTTAGGAATTTTAGTAGGATCATTTGAGTCATCTTGACATACCTTGATCTCACAGTCAATCTCAAAAGGTTCTTCTTGGTCTTTAGTAACCTCCTTGAATTTTGTTGTCTTGTTTTAGTTATATATTCTTTCTTGAATCTAGAACTTTTCATCAATCCTAACATTTATACTTTAAATCATCTTTCTTAATCTTAGATTGAAGCATTTATAAGATTTTCTTTTAGTGGAATAACTAGGAAAGATCCCTTCATCACTTGTAGTATCAAACTTTCCTATTTCATCATCTCTTTTGATATAGCATTTACTACCCAATATTCAGTGATATTTCATAGTAGGAGTATGATTAAACAATAGCTCATAAGGAATATTACTTGTACCTTCCTTAATGTGAATTTTGTTCAAAGTATACATAGAAGTACCAACAGATTGTCTCCAATGAACATGTGATACATTTCCTTCGAGCAACATGGTTCTAGCAGCATCTATTATTGTTATGTTTCTTTACTTTTCTATCCCATTCCATTGTGGTGTCCCAAGATCATATGTCGGTATGTATATTCCATGATCTTCGCAATAGGTATTGAAAAAACCTTAAGTAAAATCTCCACCTCTATATGATCTCAAACATTTTGTCTTTAAGCTTGATTCATTCTCAACTTTTTCTTTGATTATCTTGAATTTGTCAAACGCCTCTGATTTTTCTCTTAGATATGTACCCCACATCATCCTAGAAAATTCATCAAGAAAAAGTATAAAATACCTTTCACCATAGTAGGATCTTGTTCTTGTAGGATCACACATATTTGTATGCTCTAGATCCAAATTCCCTTTTGCTGAGTAAGATTTTCATTTAGAAATTCTTCTAGTCTTCTTCCCCATTATACATTCTCTACACATGGTGTTAGATGGTTTCACAATGTTTGATAGATCTCTAACTACATTATTCATACTTGCCTTCACAATATTATCAAAATTCACATCAAAAAATCTTCTATGCCATAACCAGCTGTCACTAACCTTCGCAACAAAATAATAAGCCTAAAATGTATTTAATTCAAATACATTACCTCTGGATTTAGTACCAAATGCGATCAAGTCTCCTTACTTACTTCTGATAGAGAATTTCCCATCAATGAATTTCAATTGATAACCTTTGTCCACTATCTGTCCACCACTCAAAAAATTATGTTTAAGTCCATCTATTGGTGTTTAAAATTTTTTATGATTTGAAAGCTACCAATATACTATAAGATTGATTTTAAGAGTGGTTAGCTCCAAACATCAAAAGATATTTAAGGTAACTAGACCAACTATAGGGACAAGACTTCCCTCTACACTTTAGGGTTTGCAAAACCAAGGCGGCTACACCTAATCTAGATAGATATTCAACTCTTTACAACTCTTTACAACTCTAGATGCAATAGATAATGGTAAGAAAGTGTTAAATTGTAACCAGTCATTCATTGACTGTTCACTACCATTCAAGAAAAAAACAAAAACCACAAAAATCTAAAGAAACTGAGATGGTTTTAATGTTTAAAAAGGATAGAATATAGCCAAATCCAACTAGATATATATCAGTGTAGAAATTACTAGTTCTTGGTCAGTGATTTATCTATTGGGCAATAGAGTCTACTATAGATTAAGAACACAAGGAACTAACTATTCTCAAAGATTTAAAGCCATAAATACAGATAACCCACACCAAAAACTTCTTATAGGATCTTTATGTAGACAAACCAAGTGAACTTATGTCATATCGAAAGCATTATTTGATTTGATCTTAGATCAAAACTAAGGATTTATGACATATACACAGATAAAATCCATGCAATCAATCAGAAAATTCACAATTCAAGAGATAAGCACCAAGGAGAGACTTGAATCTCGAATACTGTATTAAGTATAAGAAATCATGTTTTTGTTTAAATCTATTTCAAAACATACACCTATTTAATAAATGCAAAAGACAAGACACTTATATTCTATCTAGATATAGTCTAAATAATCTGCTATACTCTCACTGGAATAAGTATGCAATTTAATGCTATTTTTACTTCCCCAATTTTCCAGCTCCTCTAAATGATCTTTGAAATCCCTTCATAGAAACAAGGATTGCAAAAAGATTTGGATCAATTACGGTTAGGTCAAGAACTAAAACCCTAAAAACTCATAAAAGGACAAACATGAAGCAAAACCCATCAACTGAGTTATTACAAGATAAAATCTGATTGGAACACAGAGCCTCAGTAATAACTACATAAATGTTGTGATTCACCAAGTAAAATTTGTCTTTTATCCCTTTTCTACACAAAATCTGATTTGTAGTCACCAAATTGTTTTGTCACCATTAAGTAGATCCTCTTTCTCTTTATTCCTTCTTGTGTGATCTTATCTACAGCCGCCAAAATTCTTGAGATGTGGAGAACAATCCTTTAGGGTTAATAAAAATCCTACAAATGTGATCAAAAACCCTTAAAAAAACACTTCTCAGCATTAATGCACTTTGAGGATATTTGAAGCAATCAAATCTCATTTTATCAGCATCCCACGACTCCATAAAAATGACCCCAAAAATTATATTGATTCATTTACTCATCTACATTAAAAGACATAGTCCACCACTTAAAAAACCGTCAGAAAGGATTTAAAAATTCAAATATTTGATTTCAACAGCTACACGTGGCACGGAAAACAACATCGACAGTCAATATTTAAACTTTAAACTAACTTTAAAAATTAGGCGTAGATCTCCTTTTAAGTTATCCGTGAGCCACAATAAGATCTGGACATGTGTCTCTCTATTGTGATGCCTAGATGAATATCCTTCAGGAATATTTCCTTCAAGGCACTCCGACAGCCATCCGATGAAATCAAACCTGCCTTACCCTTATCTGTCATTGAAAACCTGGACCCACGGTTAGATCAAGACATGCATTAGAAATGAAAGAAATTGCAAAGAATAAACACTGATCACTTTACATCCACAGGATCACACACACCGCATGATTAAAAACAAACTAATCTTCCTTTACCTCTTTTCAGCGCTGACAAATTTCCACATGTCTTAGAGTTGTGAATGCATGATGGATATAAATCAAGCAACTTCTTATCAAGGCTTTATGCCCGTAGTATGATCAAATTTTATCTAACTGTATTTTATCTTTACCTTTAGCTCAAGACTGGACATGTGATAGATGGTCACAATGCCTTGAAGAATAAAATTCAATCAACTTTCTATTAAGGCTTTACACCGACTGGAGGATCCTCTAATATCTGTCAGAACTTTAACCCTTCCTTACAGCTTGGACCAATGATCACAAGAGGCCACACATCAAATAGTAACAATTCCTTGATCAATAACAATTGGGCATCTTCTGATCACAGGATAGCGATAGGCGTTGGATCAAACTAGATATGAATGTCCTTAATGTTACCTTTAACTTAGCTCAGGCCTGTACTTTCCACATTGGTGCAGGAGCACCTTAAGGTCTTATGAAGATCTTAAAACATTTTCTCTTTTAGGTGGTTCTAGCCAACCACCAAGGTAATAAGGACTAAAGATAAGGTCTCATGTTTTTGTGGTGTGAGTGTGTAAGTAGGGGTAGTTAGAGTCACGACTTTGTTTTGATCAAATAGGCTATAGGGCTTAGGTCCTAGAAAAGTCAACATGGGTCAAAGTTTGACAAAAAATCCAAAATGGAGTGGCATTCATACATTTTGTTTTTTAAAGTATTTTTATGTCATTTTGGAATGATTTGAATCGATTTGTGCATGTGAGAATAATATATTTTCAAAATTGCAAAAAGTTGCGAATGACAACTTTGCAACATTGCAAAGTTGTCATGACAACATTTCATCAAAACTAGGAAAGGGATTTAATGGTGTTATAATCCCAACCTAGGGGTTCCAAACATGTGTTAATAGAGTATATAATCCCAGACAAACCCTAATCCAGGGGTTAGAGGTGTTAGTGTACAGACTGTGTTTTGAGAAGCAAAGATTTGAACTGTGTTTGGTGACAGAGCCTTCATCCAGTAATTTAATGGATTGAAAGGATTGATTTAATGCATTGAGACTTTAATTCTTGTTATATAATTACTCTGTGTGGCATTGGTTTTGTTTTTTAGTACTTTTTTTTATCATTTTGTAAATTCCTTAAGTTTTACTAGTTCGCTTCCTGGTTCAGAGCCAGTCTTGTAAAAATGAACCCCACATGAGTTCCCATTGTTGAACTTCCATGACCACCTAGAATAAAGTAGGGGACCTTGTAAATAATGTAAATATGGTTTATGGAGTCATTGTGTGAAGAGGAACTAATTTTTCCATCAATCCCTAGGTGAGTGAAAAGGCATTCGGGTAAGGAGCTTGAAAAGTTGCTAGATGGATTGGTTTGTGCCAATAAATGGTTGGAGCATGTAGAGACATGTGTCCTTGGTAAGTGACTACAAGGAGAAGAGAAGAGGATTTTATTTTATCACCTAATGAATGCAAAGAACCCAAATTGGTTCGCATTCCCTAAAAATCCAAGAAAATAGCGGTTTGCTAGAAGTCCTATGTACAGATAGCTTGAAGACCTAAAACCTAGAAAATCCTTGACCCTAGGGTGGTCTTAGAAATAATCCACAGTTATTTCAATAGGTTGTTAAGGGAATTTTTGAGGGAATTCAAGAATTGAGTTTCTTGGAAGGCCTATTTGGGCTAAAAAGGCTACAAGGCCTAAAATCTTGAAAAGTAAGAACTCGACTAGAAATCTTTGAAAGAATGAACATCCAAGTGGATTAGAATTGGTTGAAAGTGACCTAGGAATAGTAAGGAATCCTATTCCTATTGCCATGAGCATATTGGAAAATATTGGCTAAATAGAGCCTATGTGTGCATAGTTGGATTAAGAAGTATGGAAGAGTGAATTGAAATTGGTGGAGAGTTCTAAGGGAAGTAGAGGATCATAGAATTTTCATCTAGATAGGGTAGAGAAAGATACCCTAGGAAGAAAAAAGAAAGGGTTTTAGTTAGAGAAAGAGCGCTCTTGTGGTTAGAGCTCCCCATCAAAGTGGTATCAGAGCCATTGAAAGGCTTGGGAAGTGGATACTGTATGAAAGAAGGAAGTGAATCCATTGGAGAAAGCACCATGGTAACCAATGCAGAATTGGAAAGTGACTTGTTAGAACAACAAGTCAAGAATAGACTTCTAGAAGAAGTTATGGAGGAGATGAAGCAAAAGCAAGAAGAAGTTGCAGAAGATGCGAACAAGATTAAAGAACATATAGGAGAAGATAAAGACAAAGGAAAAAGTCAATTTGAAGAGAAGGAAGAACCATAACTAGACCCTCCATTACCTAAGGAACCTTTCCTCAAAGCCCTCATGGCATTAAGTGTAAAAGAATTAGAAGGAATTCTAGTATTCTCTGGTAGAATGGATGAAGAGTTAGTGATGGAATGGATTGAGGTTATGGAAAACCATTTTGACTGTGATGGTATTAGAAAGGCACAAAAGGTGAAGATAGCAAAATCAAGGCTAAGAGAACAAGCATTAAATTGGTGGAAGTTCTTGCAGGAGAAAAAACAAAGGGAAGGGAAGAAGCCAAAAGTGAATTGGAAAGCTATGGTGGCTAAGGTGAAGGAAAACAATCTACCATAGGATTATGATATGATCAAATTACACAAAAGGAGAGAGAATATTAGACAAAAAGATTTAGATGTGGCATCCTACATTGAATAATTCCAAAAGCTTTTCCTTAGGTCCAGAGTGCAAGAGGTAGAAAGAATTAATGTTGCTTGGTATCTTAATGGCCCTAGGTGGAACATTCCAGATGAGTTAAGCCTCTTCACTTTAACTTCTATCCATGGGTGTTTACAAATGGCCTTTAAGGTGGCAGAAAAACTTAGAAAGAAGAAAGATTCCAACTTTAGGGGTAAAGGAAGAGGTAGAGGCTCTAGAGGAGGACATAGAGGTGGTTCTAGTGGAAGGAGAAATGAGAATAGAAGTCAAGGAGACTCCAAGTTTGTTGAACAAAACCATGAGTCAAGAAATAAAGGAGGATATAATAGAGGAAGAGGATTTCATAGTGGTGGAAGAGGAAAATCAAGTGGGTTTGGAAGAAGCTCACATTTTTCTTCAATGAAGTGTGATAATTGTGGCCTATTGGCTCACCTTGCCTATAGGTGTCCAGATAAGCCAACAACTTCTCAAGGTGAAAAGAAGGTTACATATGTGCAAGAAGAAGACATGACCAAACAATATGAGATAAGTTTGGATTCAGAGAAGGGAGAGAACCTCATGCTTAGGAGAATTTTGATCAAAGAACCTACAAGGGATGAACACAAACAAAGAAGGGCTCTTTTTAGGGTCAAGTGTAAGATTCTTGGCAAAGTATGTAAAGTTATAATAGACTCCGAATCTACTGATAATGTGATCTCAGAAGAAGAAGTGCATAAGTTAAAATTGACTAAGATACCTCATGTGTGTCCTTACCAGGTAACTTGGTTGAATAAGGGACAAAATATACTAGTTAATGAATAAATGTGGGTTTAGTTTACTATTGGAAAGTATTAAGACAAGATACTTTGTGATGTGCTAACAATGGATGCATGTCATATGTTTCTTGGAAGAGTATGACAGTATGACAGGGAGGCAGTCCACCATGGCAAGGAGAATAAGTACTCATTCAAGAAGCATGGAGTATATTATAAGATACAATCTTTGATAGAGGAAGAAATAGTGGAGAAGATCGACACTAATACTCTTCTAATGAGTGGGAAAGAATTCCAAAAGGATATGAAGGAGGAAGAAGGAATTGTTTATGCAATCTTTGTGAAACCAAAGGAGGAAGAGACACCTAAATAAACACCTATTCCTGTAGAAGTAAAGGAATTGTTAGATCAGTTTAGGGACATCATATGTGAAGGCACCCCAGCTACACTACCTCAAAAAAGAGAAATTAGTCATCAAATTGACTTTGTGTTAGGGGCATAATTGCCAATCAAAGCTTCTTATAAGATGACACCATAACATAAAAAAGATATTGCAAGGAGAGTTCAAGAGCTATTGGACCAAGGACTGATCAGAAAGAGCATAAGCCCATGTGTTGTCCTAGTGGTATTGGCTCCTAAAAAGTGAGGTAAGTGGAGAATGTGTACTGATTCTACGGAAATAAATAGGATAACTATTAGATACAAATTTCTTATTCCTAGGATATAAGATTTAATGGATTTCTTAGGGGGTGCTAAGTACTTCTCAAATATTGATTTAAAAAGTGGATACTATCATATTAGAATGAAAGAGGGTGATGAGTGGAAGTCAATTTTTAGAACTACAGAGGGACTATATGAATGGTTAGTAATGCCCTTTGGGCTTATAAATGCACCTAGTACTTTTTTGAGTGTCATGAATGAATTCCTAAAGGATTATATAGGGGTATTTGTGGTAGTATACCTAAATGATATCCTCATGTTTAGGAAAAAGGAAGAATATCACACGAAGCACTTAGAACTTGTGTTGAGAAAGCTAAAAGAAGAGAAGCTCACCATAAATCTTGAAAAGTGTGAGTTTATGATACAAGAACTAGTCTACTTAGGATTTTTTGTATCCAAAGGTGACTTGAAGATGGATAAGAGTAAAATTCAAGCCATTTTGAGTTGGCCTACTTCTAAGATAGGGATGAAGTTAGAATCTCCCATGTGTTAGCCCAATTCTATAGGAAGTTTGTTAGAAGATTTAGTGAAATTTGTGCGCCAGTCCTTGACACCATCAAAAGAGGACTTAAGACCAAGTTTGTATGGACCAAGGAAGCCAATGAAGGGTTTGATAAATTGAAGAAAGAAGTGGCAACGCAACCAATACTGGTTTTTCCTAGTTTTGATAAATTATTCATTGTGGAATGTGATGCTAGCAATATAGCAGTGGATGCAGTCCTAAGTCAGGAAGGAAGAGGAGTAGCCTTCTTTAGTGAAAGGCTTAATGAAGTGAAGTCTATAAACTCATCCTATGATCTAGATCTTTATGCATTGGTGAAAGCTCTTAAGAATTTGAGGCACTATTTGTTCCCAAGGTAATTTATGGTATATATTGACAGCTAGGCCTTAAGCTACATAAATACATATGAGAAGCTTAGTTTGAGGCATATAAAGTGGATGGAGTTTTTGCAATCATACACTTTTACAATCAAACACAAGAAGGCAGTAAAAAAAAAGGTTACATATGCACTTAGCAGGAGATTATTACTATCCAATAGATATAGTTGCAAAGAACAACGGCTAAAGGATTCAAGGACCTCTATGAAGGAGATGCAAATTTCTCAGAGATCTATAACATGTATAATGATTTGGAAAATCACTTTCTTAGTGAATATGCAGACTATACCTTATAGAATGGTTCATTGTTTAGAGGGAAGCAACTATGTGTTTTAAGAGGTTCCATGAGGGAGAACCTAATCCAAGAGGAGCACAATGGTAGCTTAATCAGATATTTTGGGTTAAACAAGACACTAGACCAAGTGGAGAGATTCTACTAGTGGCCTAAAAAGAAGAAAGATATAAGGAGGTACGTTGAGGAATGTGGAATATGTCAGAAGGCAAAGGGGACATCATCAAATGTAGGTCTTTACCAAAAATTTCCCATCCCAAATAGAACACGGGAGTGCATAAGTATGGATTTCATAGTAGGACTACCTAGGACACCACCTAGTTTGGACAGTGTGTTTGTGGTAGTGGACAGATTCAGTAAGATGAGTTATTTTATCCCATATAAAACAACACATGATTCAAGTCACTTTTCCCACCTTCTCTTAAAGGAGATAGTAAGGATACATCATTTTCTAATGAGCATAATTACAAACAAAGATGTGAAATTTATGGGGTACTTTTGGAAGACCCTCTGGAAGAGATTGGGTACTAATCTCGCTCATAGTTCTGCATATCATCCTCAGACAGATGGCCAAACAAAGGTAATAAATAGGGTTATTTGTAACTTTATAGGATGTTTGGCTAAAGAGTATGGACAAGGATGGGAAAAAGTTATTCCACAGATAGAATTTTCCTATAATGATAACACAAACAAGACTACTGGTAAGAGTCCATTTAAAAGTGTGTATGGATTATATCCAAGAGGTCTTCTTGAGCTTAGAGAATTGAAAGGTCATGAAGGGATCAGTGGTCATGCAGATGATTTTTCTCAATCAATGATAGAGGCTCATGAGTAAGTGAAGAAGACATTAATATAGGCTAATCAAAAGTTGAGATCTAAGAAGGATGATAGGAGAAGAGACTTATAGTTTCATGGAGGAGACTTGGTGATGGTATTCTTGAACAAGGCTAGGATATAGAAGGGTATACCAAGGAAACTACATATGAAGAGGATTGGAACATGTTACAAGGTGTTAGCTAATTATTGCTCCATTTCCTACAAGATAGATCTACCCAAGGATATGTCCATTTCTCCCATATTAAATGTGAAGGAATTGAATCAATACAAGGGGCTAGAAATAGGTGAGGGAGAGCATAGAAACTAGGTGACTAAGGATGTGGAAGAACTTAGAGTACCCATCCAAGCTAAGCTACAAGTAGTGAAGATTCTGGATTCAAGAGTGAAGAAGAAAATAAGGAACACTTAGTTAAATGGGAATACCAACCCAAGTTAGATGCTACTTGGATAGCAGAAGGAGACTTCAAGAAGTGTTGCTTAAGCATGGACTTCATCACACCTAAGGTACCTTGATTTTCTTGTTGCAGGGGGAGAATGGTGCAGGAGCACCATAAGGCCTTATGAAGGTCTTCAAACTTTTTGGTTTGTAGGTGGTTCTATCCCACCACAAAGGTAATAAGGACTAAGGATAAAGTCTTATGTTTGTGTGGTGTGAGTGTGTAAGTAGGGGTAGTTAGATTCATGTCATTGTTTTGATCAAATATGCTATAGGGATTAGGTCCTAGAAAAGTCAACATGGGTCAAATTTTGATAAAAACTCCAAAAAGGAGTGGCATTCATACATTTGATTTTTTTTTTTTTAATGTCCTTTTTGAATTATTTGAGTTGAGTTGTGCATGTGAGGATAAGAAGTTTGAAAAATTGCAAAAGTTGTAAAAGTTGCTCATGACAACTTTGCAACTTTGCAAAGTTGTCATGACAACATTTCCTAAGTACTAGTAAAGGGATTTAATGGTAATCTAATCCTGACCTAGGGGGTCCAAAAATGTTGGGATATAGTATATAATCAAAGACAAACCCCAATCTAGGGGTTGGAAGTGTTAGTGTATGAACTCTGTTTTGAGAAGTAAAGATTTGAACTATGTTTTATGACAGAGCCTTCATCTATTCATTTAATGGATTGAAAGGATTGATTTAATGAATTGAGAATTTAATTCTTGTTATTTAAATAATCTAAGTTCCATTTGTTTATTTTTTTAGTACTTATGTTTATCATTTTGTAAATTCCTTAAGTTTCACTGGTTCGCTGCCTGGTTCAGAGCTTGTCTTGTAAAAATGAACCCCACCTGAGTTCCCATAGTTGAACTTCCATGCCAACCTAGAATAAAATAGGGGAACTTGTAAATAATTTAAATATGGTATGTGGATTCATTGTGTGCAGCAGAGCTAATTTTTCCATCAAGCTACAAGCGAGTGCAAAGACATTTTGGTTAGGAGCTTGTACAAAACAATAGCATGAAAAGTTGCTAGCTAATTGGTTTGTGCCAATAAATGGTTGGATAATGTATGGGAATGTGTCATTTATAATTGGATACAAGGAGAAGAGAGGAGGAGCTGATTTTATCAACTAATGAATGAAAAGTACCCAGACTGGTTCACATGCCCTAAAAACCCAAGAAAATAGGGGTTTGTTAGAAGTCCTATGTACAGACAGTTTGAAGACATAAAACATAGAAAATCCTTGAGCCTAGGGTGGTCTTAGAAAGAATCCATAGTTATTTAAGTGGGTTGTTAAGGGAATTTTTGAGGGAATTCAAGAATTGAGTTTGTTGGAGGGCCTAATTGGGCTAAAAAGGCTACAAGGCCTAAAATCTTGAAAAGTAAGAACTGGACTATAAATCTTTGAAAGAATCCATGCAAGTGGATCATAATAGGTTGAAAGTGACCTAGGAATATTAAGGATTCCTATTCCTATTTCAAAGAGGATATTGGGAACAAATTGGCTAAATGGAGCCTGTGGGTGCATAGTTGGATTGAGAAGGATAAAAGAGTGAACTGAAATTGGTGGAGAGTTCTAAGGGAAGTAGAGGATCATAGAATTTTCCTCTGGATATGGTAGATAAAGATACCCTGGGAAGATAAAAGATAGGGTCTTAGTTATAGAAATAGTGCTCTTGTGGTTAGAGCTCCCCATCACACATGTTCGTGTCTTGTAATGTAGTAAAGGTTATTTTCCTCACATCTTTTGTTAGGGGGAAAGTGTCAACCACTGGATTAAAATAAATATAATGGTCAAGATCCTTTCCAGTAGCCATTTGAATGAGGGACACTTGGCATCATGACGTGATTCCTTGATGATTAAACTAACCACATATTCTGTTTGTAGGATAGCGACAACCATCAGATGAAAAGGAATCTTCATAGAAATTTAGCAAAACATAAAGTATTTTGGGAATCTTAGGACTTAGGAAAAATTAAACTGGTCCCGCTACAAAATATGACTTAGGAGATGGTAAAGTGATCGTCCCACTGACTATTTCAATGAACACATGGGTTAAAAATACTTAAATGACATAAAAAGGTAACAATGTTTTATAAGATTTCAAAGGGTTTAGGTTTTTACAACCGTAAAAAAAAATAAGGCATGGAACCTATGAAGAAAAAGGGCTTAAAACCAGGCCTAAACACTTGATAAAACATGATAAAGACCTTGGAACCATGAGAAATTTTAAAGTGCTAACACCATCAACAAGTAATACATTGTAAGTATTGGTCTTTCCTTATAGAGAAATAGATCCAACTCCAATGATAATCTTACGATTATTGTCATCGAATCTCACAACACCACCATCGTACTTGGTTAGTTTTATTAAAAAAATTCTTTCTCCAGTCATATGGTGTGAACAACCACTGCCTATGATGCATTTAGATTTCTTTTCAATATGTCAGACTAAGGCTCTTTCTTCATGAATAGGTTTATCATGCTTGATAGCAATAAATACAATCTCTTCATATTCAATAGCATCATCATCATTAGAAACACCTTCACTAGCATAGTAAGATTCCTTATCGTTGGAATACTTAGGTTTACAAAAATTATATTTATGCTTTGGAACCCTTGTAGGACATCTAGATGCAAAATGACCTATCTTATTGAATGAAAAACATTTCAGAGGCAACTTTACTTCAAACTTACCCTTACCTCTCTATTCTCTTCTAGCGATCATGGCCACAATTTCATCAATCTTTATTTATTCTTCCTGTATTTGTTTCGAGTCATTAGCATATTCACCAAGCTCTTCTCTCAAGTCACTTCTGCTGGTGCTCGCGGTTTGTAATAAAGTCTTTTTATTTTTATGTAGAGTCACCTTGAATGTTGTCTCAACTTTAGGTAATGAATCTCCAAGCTCTGCGACCTTAAAAGTAGTTAATTTTGCAATCAACATCTCTCTATTAAAGTTTGTTGTCAAAGGTATGATCTCCTCTATAGCTTGCACTTTAGTCTTTTAAATAGGTGTCAAAGATCTATGAATTTTTGCGATCACTTCTTCCTCACTATATGTGCCTCCAGAGTTTCAGATCCCAATAACAACTTTAGTAACTCTCTGTATATATGCTCTAATATTTTCATCATCTTTCATTTTCAGATTTTCCATCCTTGTCTTCCAGTTCTTTAACTTCTCCGTCTTAGTAAACTTAGATCTCCTTCATCTGTGCATCCTTCTTTTTAATCATCTAGTAGTTGATTCCCAAGCATAGAAAATATGTGTGCATCTTATTCTTCCAACTGTCAAAGTTTTTAGGATCAAACTTTGGACTATCCTTCCTATAGAATCCTATCTTAAGGATCACCTCAATCTATTAAGATTTTTCTCTAAGGACTAGTATCTCTGATACCAATTGTTAGGAATAACATCCCACCAACACAACTGAGAGGGGGGCAGGGGTGAATCAGTTGTGAGATAGATTATTGAACATTAAACTTTATAAACACAACTTTAATCCAAATGATAACACAGTAAATGCCAACACAATAACACAATCCTTCGTTGTCGAGGAAACTTTTTTCAAGGTACAATCCTAGTGGGAATTAGCAACCACAAATGATGTAATGAGAGTATAGTATCCTTATTAAAATATTTATCCATGTGTTAGTATCTTATTGATGCATTACATTACATATTCCCTATTAAAGGACATACCCTGTTAGGAGTCAAGACTAATAGTGGGCTCACTACCTAGGCACACTACCTAAAGAAGGTTTAATCCACCCAAAGGACTTATAGTCTGAAATATAAATGTATAAGAGATATACAATCTAGTAAACTATCTGATAGCAACTGTCTTTTCTTGGTCAGCTCGAATGAAGTAACATAATCACAACCTCTTCTCTACATCCAACATACATTGCACAAACAAGCTTGCAACTTCCAAACTTTGTTGTATCTTCCACAAACATACTTGCCAACAAGAAAATCTCTTTTCTATATGCCCTATTACAATAATCAATTAAGTCATCCAATTAGGTTTCCCCAATGTAAAAATAGTTAATTAACCCCTTGCTAAGATACAGACGGTACCTATAACAAGTAAACATCAATTACAATTCATCAAATATAATCCAAGATCAATAATCCATAATGAACACTTCATATCTGAAGTCATCTCCAAATAGTTCTCCTCCAGAGCACATGCCACAGCTGACGTCACCAAGATTCCTATGACCTAAAAAACATAAAAACCTTACTTAACATGTCCTCTTATATCCCTTAATCTCACATAACCTGAATCCATGTCACACATAAGTTATCCTCAAAACACAGAGACTAACTCTGTGAAAGATCATTGTCACCATCCAGTATGTCATCTTCACTAAAACATTTGTAACTCATCCAACATAAAATATTAAGCCATGCGACCTTAGACATAAGATAAAAACATATCCCTATACACATCACCATCTTCTCTCATTCTGAATAAACCGTACAATACCCGTACACTTCTGTCAGTCACCAAGCAATAATAATAGCCAGTTTGTTCTGCCTCCATAGAAACATATTTTGACATCAGTGACAAAACATGAATGAAAAAAAAAAAAAGAACTAAATTCCAATAGAGTCCTCATTCCTATGATGAGAACTCCACAAATATAGCCTAGTGGAAAAAAAAATATTTGAGCCACATCCTTCTAGATATGAGACAAAACCATGGAAATCTTGCTTCTAAATACAACTCCATGGGATCAGAAATAGAAAAGAACTTCACACTATTCATTGCATAGACTTGTGTTGAATCTAATAAAAGGATAAAAAATGCATGTCTTAAGGGCCCCTCTAACACCCATAATGAAGTCCACCTCAATAGAAGACATTGGCAATAAGTGTGGAAAAGGAGCAGTCTCCAACTCATGTATAGACTCCAAAGAGAAATCAAATTTGAGGCTAGGAAAAGAGAAAACTAAGAAATCTGATTCCCAAAACATCGTTACACCATACCTTCCTGAGCGCCACCCATATCTATGGTGCACTATCAGAAAATTGCATTTGAAAATTGGACACAAAGACCCCTCCATATAATCCAATCTAAGAAAAAATACAAAGGGAAACCTTTAAATCCATCTAGTTATAGAAATGATCTTAAAACCACAACAATCTATAGATGCTTTAAGAAAATCCAATTTTTCTGACAAAAGAAACCCAAGGGTAAAAGAAAAATACAAGCACATGGGTTGTAACAGCTATAACATGAAGTTCCTAGGCTCTAAGGCTTAGTTGAAATATTCTTTTAAAGAGTAGGTCACAACTAATCTGCCCCATAAAGGATTAGACCATGCATTTGGGTTGTAGGGAAGATAAAACCCCTTTGTGGTAATAGATACCAAAAAATTGATCCATACCTACTATAAAAGGATATTACTAACAAAAGAAGTGGCGGTTAAGTGCAAGAAGTTGAGTCCACCTCTAGGGGAAATTTTAGCACACAAAACCCACTTTTGGAAGCAAGTGTTTTCTAGATAATTTTTTCACAAAACTAAAATACATTATAGATATGATTACATACATATAAGTTACGTTATTTTTATTTAATGGGACTAAATTTTTTATTTATAAAATAGTTTCTAATAAAATCAGTCCATAAGCGTAAAATAACATGTTTTTTTTTTTTTTAAACTTTAATTTTTTCGCATTTTTTGAACAAAAAATATAGATGACCTCAAACTATGGATTTTTTTTCACTTTGATAATTCAAAGATTGAAAAATAATGAGCTTAGATCAACTTATGATTTTCGTACATGAGGGGTTTTCAAAATAAAAATTATGCCCCCTAAAAAATAGTAGAAAAACTATATTTTGAAAAAATTAAAAAAAAAATCAGCATAAGTATTCATTGTCTTACAAATTATTGACATAATAATGCCTGATACAACAATTAGATTGACCAGTTAATGCCTGATACAACCACTAGACATATAGAAGACATAGGAGGCGGTTAAGCCATCTCATTAACCACCACTACACTGAACAACCAAGGAGACTAAGGGCACAATCAGTATTTGTCACCATTGTAACAATCCCCCTAGTGCAAGTGTAGGGTTCAAACATGTGACCAAGCTCTGATACCACTTGTTACAACTAGTGGTTTTTGTTGCACCAAAAACTCGACATGTTAATGCCTGATACAAATACTAGACATATAAAAGACACAAGAAGCAATTAAGAAATGTCAAGAACAGTCGCTGCATTGAAAAACTAAGCAGACCAAAGTCGCAAATAGTCTTTGTCACCATTGTAATAGGACAGTCATGGAAGGTCCTGAAAAACTAACTTTTAAATAGTGGTTTTTGGAAATACCTAATGAAAATCAAATTTTATCATCTAGGTAAAAATAAAAATTACATATTCAGAAACTAGACTTTGAGTACTACATTTTATATTGCTAACTTCGACTAAGATTTAATCAATTGGGAAGAATTTGTTTTAGAAAAAAGGAAAACAATTCCACTTTTTGGTGAAAAAATGAACTCAACTTCTTGATGGCACCCTAGCATCTAGGAAGTCGCCAACATTGGCATATTTCACCACACCTCTACCTATTTTAGAGTTTTAGGAACAACTGACTATAGAAATTAGAGTTTTAGGAACAACTGACTATAGAAACCCTAGGCCATATAACTCACCAAATAAATTTTGATACACTATAAATCACTCCATACCAATCCTTAAATCAAGGAAGACAATCCCCAAAGCTTCCAATGAATAAAAAACAACCACACGGGGGATCTAGATCTCTTCGCTAGGAGCCAAAGAAAATAAATACATAATTGAAAATTATTATAAGATCCCTAAAAACCACAATCCATCCTTATAGCCATGCCATAAGGAACTTGACCTATAGGTAGATCTATAGCAAGTGTAGCATCTCCATCATCATTTGTATCCCTCTTCCAAATTTGCAATCACATCTCCATCTGAAACCTTCGCTCTACTATTTTTCAGGCACTCATATCTCTTTCATTTGTATTTTAATTGTTTAAGATCATTCCCTTTGTTAAAAACTAAACATAGTTAACATAGGTTTGACAAGAACTTATATTATTTAAATATATATTTTTCATTTTTTTAGAAGATTTTAGAGTAGAGTTTGACAATGCAATATTTTGAGTTTTTCTAGTGGTCTAGTTAATTTTAAAATTGATTTTTTACTGACTTAATATTTCCTAGGTATAAATAATAATAAAAACTCCTTAGTTGGAGGTAAAAGTTATAATTCGGATGAATATGTAATGGACAAAATCTATATAACTAAAGAACAAATTTTAAATGAATATGTTTTTATTTACATTATACACAATTCCATTTTGAAGGAGAAGGCATACATCTAGATATTAGAGTGACTTTATAGTTTTAAAGAAGAGCTATAAGTAGCCATGAAAAATTTCTCTTCCTTGCTAGTGAATGATCATCTTCTAGATCCTCTCAGCCGACATGAGTTAATATTATTTATTCTGGCCTTGGTGATTATTGACTTGAATCATTCCCTTACAAGAATCCTTTTGGATATTGAAGTTCATGATGTTTCATTTTATTTTGAGGGTAATAAGGCCTTAGGCCCAGATGGGTTTCTTATTGTTTTCTTTCATACTTACTAAGATATTTTAGCCAATGATGTTATTATTTCTTCTAAAGAATTTTTTGGATCAAGCTCTCTCTTGAAGGAATTGAATGAAACCTTTATTGAGCTTATTGCAAAGAAAGAAATAGTTGAATGGTTTCAAGTTCTATCCTAATAGCTTATGCAACTCATTTTACAAGATCTTTTCTAAGACCTTGGTAATCTATTCTAAAAGGATCATGCCTGAGTTGAGTTCTATTTAGTAGAATGAATTTGTGCCTAGGTGCCAGATTTTAGATTCTATTATAACTATTCATGATAATATTAACCCATTGACTATGAACAAGAAAGTTGGTCTTTTTCTTAAATTAGACCACCTTAAAGCTTATGACCGTACCAATTGGAGATTCCTTTTCACATTTCTGACATCTTTTAGCTTCAATGATTGTTTTTCTCAACTGACCTTTTAATCGATGTTCATTGCTAAATTTGTTTTCATTTTTAATAGCTCACTAACTTTTTTTTTCACTTCCTCTCGTGGGATCAAAATATAGGATCTTACAAGAATAACTGAGAGGGGAGGGGGGTAAATCAACGGCCTCAAAAATTAATCCAATAATTTGACCAAAACTTTATACCACAAATATAAAACCTCTAGTTATCTTCAGTCCTACAAGATGTATTCCTTTATCATATATATCAAATATATGTTTCTCGGTGTTTATACTATTTATCCTTTCCTTAAGCTTTACCAAATAGCAGTTTCTATTTTCTTAATCTTTACCGAATATGAGTAAATAGCTTAGTTTTTACCGATCAATCATGTTTTAGTAATGTGTAAAGTAAAACATCAAAGCAATGAACCATATACACAGTTGACACATGCATTTTTAACATGGAATCCCTATTAAGGGAAAAACCACTTGGGACTAGTAACCCAAGATTTTCACTCTTCTGAAATGAGATAGGTGAGGAGCCAACCCTGGTAAAGGTTACAAACACACTATTAAGTACGACCTTGTTAGAGGATTTAAAACTAACAGTTTATCACTTGACCACTATGGTGTCAACATTAAAACATTTTGATACTCCTTGGGATATATCTCAATATATTAAGGATGGTTAAATCCCACTTGGTTAAGAGATTTTCTAAATCAATGGTTAAAATGAAATAGTAAATAATCTATTCATAAATACAACTAAAATATACAGATGTTCAGATCTATTGTAAGTACATAATACATCTTCTGATCAAAGTTCTCTTCAATTCATTTTCTCCACTTCTTTGTTTATGCTCAATGAATGTTGTTGTTTCTCTGTTGCTCGGTATCTGCAAAATTCTTGGCTCTATCCTTCATCCTATATGATTAGATTGGCATGAAGACTTCTATCTTCACCTGAATTCTTATCAACATTCCTCTTCTTGATAATGAATTACTTGTCTCTTTATATAGACATGATATCACCATTTCATCTCTTTGTCTTTATTGTTCTTGGCATATATTCTTTCTTGATCCACAAATCTCATCATGCTTGCTTTAGTTTTATTCCAAAAATCTCTCCTTGTTTTCTGGAATAAAACATGGTTTAAATATCCTTCTTATCTCTAGCTTTTAATAGATCAATATAAATAAAGAAAACAATCATTTAACTCTAAATGTAGCTCCTGCCAGCTACGTTATTTTATCATTTTCTAACTTTAGTTCCCGTCGGTCAACACATCAGTTGTGCTCGGTGACTACTGTAGATAGCTCAGACATCAACTTTAGTTTTGTTTGGTGACAACTATAGTTATCTCGATAATTCTTTCCCAGGTATCACTTTCTTAGATAACACTATCTATCGGTTAACACTGTGAACTTGTTGTGCTCGGGTTCACTGTTTGTCGGTGTTTACTATCACTCGGTGTATATGATTACCGAAGACAAAAAATTTGTCTCTTCAGATCTTTAAGTGTTGTGACAATATGTGTATGAGCAATCATACCATATCAAGTTGACATCAATGACAATACAATACATTAACTGATTTAGTGTCTTGCATTTACTTTCTATAGCTTGATGATCATCAACTTGTCATCTTCAAACATTTAATCAGTTATAGTTCATCAATCTCTCCCTATGGCATTGATGTAAATATACTACTAACACAATATGAAATATATCAGTTATAGCTCATCAATCTCTCCCAAACTAATTTTTCTACAACAAATATTAATATCTCACTCTTGGTAAGCTCTTCTAGCTTATATTTGATTCTTGTAGAGTACTTTCTTCATTCATTCCCTTCACTAGATAGATGTAGCAACTTCTGATTTTGTCTCTCCCTTTGTTGTAGAATATTTTCTCCCTTTTCTGGAAAGATATGCAGTGTTAACTTTTCTCCAATTCTCTACCTTTGTAGAAACTTCTTTTTTTGAACTTTGCTCTCCCTTTGACTGTTTGTCTCCTTGATGGATATTTCTCTTCTCTTCTCTCCCTTTGGATGATCATGATATATATTTCATAATTGGATCTCTCTCCCACTTTGAAAGCCATGCCAAACAAAAATTTATACAATAATTATCCACCAGCAATACAACTTTGTAGTAGCCAACAATATCTCGTGTTCGGTTCAGATAAGTACCTTCTTGTAATGATATGTCATTTGTAGTCCATATCTTTCTTGCATCAACATGAATGATCTTATGATAATGTGTAGGGTGATGCAGCCTTCTATTCATCTTAGTGACCAGTAGACAAGGGTTGGACCCCTAGTCTCTTCCTCAGATACTTAGATGTATCGTTTGGCAATGACTTTGTGAATATGTCTGCTAATTGTTCTTTGGATTGTACATATTCTAGTATCACTTCTTTCTCTTGTACTTGTTCCAAGTTAAGTAATGATACTTGATAGAAATGTGCTTTGCCTTAGCATGCATGACATGATTCTTTGAAATGTTTATTGTACTTGTATTATCACAATAAATAATCACTAGATCAAGGATTTCCATATTCATACCTTTCAACAATTACTTGATCAATGCAATGTTAGAGTAATTTGCAGTAGCATCCACATATTCTGATTCTGCAGTTGATTGTAAGATGCATCCTTTCTTTTTACTTATCCATGTGTGACAATTATGTCACCCATAAAGAATGTTCCTCCTGTTGTGCTCTTTCTATCATGTATTTTTCAAGTCCAATCAACATCTATATAGACTTGAAGCTCAAATTTCCCTTCTTTATTATACCACAAGACATAGTCTTCGGTATTCTTTAGATATCTCAGAATTCTTTTGACAGTAGTCATGTGTGATTCCTTGGGATTAGAAAAGATTCTTGCAACTTTTCCAACTGCATGTGCTATATCTGGTCTAGTATGTACAACATACATGAGTTTTCCAATCATAGATCTATATAAGGTTTGATTTACCTCAGTTGAGTTGTCTTCCTTTGTGAGTTTGCATGCGGTTTCCATAGGTATTCCAACTGGTTTGGAGTCCTCCATTTTGAATATCTTTAGAACTTCCTTGATATATTTGGATTATGTAATGTAGACACCTTCAACCTATTGAAGAGTCTATAGAACAAGAAAGAATTTGATCTCCCCAAACATTGACATCTCAAACTCTTTTTTCATTTCATCAACAATTGATTTGCATAACATATCATTACCTCCAAATATGATATCGTAAAAAAATATCTCAACAATCAGAATGTTATCATTAGTATCTTCTTTTAAATATAGATTATTGTTATCATTTTTTCTTACAAATCCAATACTAATGAGATAAGTGTAAATTCTTTCATACTATGCCCTTGGTGCTTGTTTCAATCTATACAAGGCTTTGTGTATTCTACAAACCATGTTCCTTTTTTAGGATCAGAAAACCCTTCTGGTTGTTCAATGTATACCTCTTCTTCTAGTATTCCATTTAGGAATGCATTTTTTACATCCATTTGGTATACTTTGAATCCTTTGTAGGTAGCATAAGCAAGTAGAATTCTTACTCCTTCTAGTCTAGCAATGGGTGTAAAGTTTTCTCCATAGTCAATACCTTCTTCTTGTCGATACCCTTTGTATACTAATCTTTCTTTGTTTCTTGTGACTTCTCAATTCTCATTCAGTTTGTTTCTGAATATCTATTTTGTGCCAATGACATTTTTGTCATTCACTCTAGGTATTAATGTCCATGTCTTGTTCTTCTAAATCTTTTCAATCTCTTCATTCATAGCACTGACCCATTCTTGATTCTCAAGTGTAGTATTGACAAATTTAGTCTCAAAATCACAAATCAAACATCTAGTGTTTAGTGACTTACTTCTTGTTCTCATTCCAACTCTTTTGTCTCATATGATCTAGTTCTATGGATGGTGTCGTCTAAAATACTTGGCAAGTACCAGTTTAGATCTTTGTTCATCATTCTAATGATCATCTTGAACTTCATTTTGATCTTCATCACCTGGTACATCATTGTGAGAAATTTATTGGTTTTCAGTATGTGCAGCCTGATGCTCGGGTGCATTGTTTTGTTTCTCTATAGAGATCCACTATTTCTTGGGAAGAGTGTCAGGTTCTTCACTCTAGACAAATCTGTTGTAGTCTTTCGGTTCCTTTCTTCTTTCCTCATCATTTTTCTTAGCAAATTCTTGCACTTTGACATTTGTACTTTAAATGTTTTTGTTAGAGGATTTGTTAAGATATTTATAAGCCTTGCTTTTGGTAGAATAACCTAGAAATATTCTTTCATCACCTTTAGAGTTAATAATTCCATTCCTATCATCTTTCAAAATATAAAATTGACTTCCAAATATTCTAATTTAACTTACATTAGGTGTGTATCCATACCATAGCTCATAAGGTGCCTTATTGGTGTCTTTCTTCAATTGAACTCAGTTTAATGTATAGAAAACAATACTAAGAGCTTCTCTCTAGAATGTTTATGTGACGTGTTTCTCAATCTTCAGTGTTCTGGCACAATCAACAATTGATGTATTCCTTCTTTTAGGAATCCCATTCTATTGTGGTGTTCTTGGTACAAAAACTTGTCTTTGAATTTCATGATCATTACAAAAGTTAGTGAATTCATCAGAAATAAATTCTCCTCCTCTATCTGATCTTAGATATTTTAGTTCCTTTCCACTTTGTTTTTCAACTATGGATTTATACCATTTAAACATCTTGAATGCTTCTGATTTCTTGTTTACTTGAACATAATAATCATCATTCTAGAATAATTATCAACAAAGAGAATGAGGTATCTATCACCATAGTAGCTCTTTGTTCTCATTGGTCCACATAGTTTAGTATGGACTAGCTCTAGAATGGAATTAGATGTGTAGGTTTTTCTCTTGAAACTAGACTTTTTCATTTTACCTTTTTGACAATTCTTACACATGACATGGTCGGGTTTTGACATTCTCGGTAAGCCTCTTACTTTCCTTTTATTTCTTATCCTAACCATATTGTCAAAATTCACATGACATAACTTTTTATGCCACAACCAAATATCTTCATTTCTCACCAATAAAAAAGTGGTCTTAATATCATCAAGATAAAATAGGTTACCTTTTTTTTGTTCACCAGTACCAATCAACCTTCCCGTTTCATTATAGATCTTTTTATTTTTGTTCTCAAATGCAACTCGATGACCTATGTTATTCAGATGAGACACACTCAATAGATTATAGTTAAGTCCTTTCACCCAATATGCCTTTTCACATCTGATCAGATTATTCAACATGATGGTTCCTTTACCTTCAACCGGAAAATGTGAATCATTACGCACTCTTACTTATCCACCATTATAATATTCAAAACTTTCAAACTTTTCCTTATCTCTAGTCATGTAGTGAGTACAACCACTATCAATAATCCATACATCATTTTTACTAAACTTAGATATGAGTGCAGTCTCAACATACCTTTCTTCTTTGTCTGAATCATCCTTCATAGCAAGAAATACTACATCAATATCTTCATAAAATTCGGTGTCAGTATTCTTGAAGCTTTGTGCTCATCCAGGTAACAAGCCTTCTTTCCTTTGTCCTTGTAGTCTCGATCATCTCTTATATCAAATGGTTGGTTTCTTTGGTAATCTCGGTCATCACCTCTGTCAAACTTATTTTCATAAGATCTGTCATTGTTTCTATCTTCTTTTCTCTTGTTAGGGCATATAGCAGCAAAGTGTCCAATCTCTTTGCAATTAAAACATATTAATGGTAATTTACCATTGTATCTACCTTTGCCTCTCTACAATCTTATATTAATTAGTTCTTGAATCTCACCAAGTTATTGTTCATCACTATCATTTATCATAGTGTATTCATGACCTGATTTACTTATTTAAAAGAAAAAGATATGAATGCAGACTCTATAGTTGGTAAGACACTGTTGTCAAAATTAATCATCTAAAATGAATTAAGTCTACCAATCAAACTATCTAGAGTAACATTTTTATTTTCTACTGCTCTCACTTCTTGTATTGCAGATACTCTAATAGAATAAACAAACAGTAAGGTTCTGAGAATTTTACTTACCACTATTTCTTCTTCAAGTACACCTCCTACTCCTCAGATAACATTAACAACCTCTTTGATTCTGCCACTATACTGAGTGATTTTTTCTCCTTCCTTCATTCTTAGGTCATCAAACTTTCCTCTTAGGCTTCCAGCCTTAGCTATTAGCACATTTTTATCTCCTTCATGTACTAGCTTGAGTTTGTCCCACATTTTCTTTGCAGTGGTGCATGATTTGACATCTTCAAATTTAGCATCATAGAGTGAGTAAGAAGCTTCTATCATCATAGAATTGTGTTGATGTTTCTCTCTCAATTGATCAACTGTCAGAGGTCTAGTAGATAACACAAATTCAGTATCTAAGGACTATGTGACTTCATTTCCAACACCTGATAGCTAGAGTCTTATCCTTCTTTGCCATAATTTAAAGCTGTCCTTGTTCAACTTAAGCACATCCCTTTTTCTCATCTTGTGATCTTTATCTTGATTCTTAAAACTCTCTTCCAAGAACACAAGCTCTGATACCAATTGTTAGAATAAAGGAGGGGGGGGTGTGAATCAATGGCCTAAAAACATTAATCCAATAATTCAACCTAAACTTTATACCACAAATATAAAACCTCTAGTTATCTTCATTCCTACAAGATGTATACATTTATCCAATATATCAAATATATGCTGCTCATTGTTTATACTATTTATCATTTTCTTAAGCTTTACCAAATAACAGTTTATCTTTTCTTAACATTTACCGAATATGAGTAAATAACTTAGTGTTTACCAATCAATCCTATTTTAGTAATGTATAAAGAAAAACATCAAAGAAATGAACCATATACACATTTGACACATGGATTTTAAAAGTGGAAACCTTGTTAAGGGAAAAACCAATTGGGATCGGTAACCCAAAATTTTCACTCTTCTGAAGTGAGCTCGGTGAAGAGCCAACCATGTTAAAGGTTACAAACACACTGTTAAGTGCGACCTTTTTAGAGGATTTAAAACTAAAAATTTATTCCTCGACCTAGCATTCACTATGTTTTCAACATGAAAAAATTTTGATACTCCATGTGATGTATCTCAATATATTAAGGATGGTTAAATCCCACTCGGTTAAGAGATTTTCTCAATCAATGGTTAAACTGAAACAGTAAATGAGCTGGTCATAAATACAACTAAACTTTGTAGATGTTTAGATCTATTGTAAGTCCATAATACCTCTTATCATCAATGTTCTCTTCAATTCCTTTGCTCCACTTCTTTCTTTTTGCTTGGTGAATTTTGTTGCTTCTCTGTTGCTTGATGTCTGCAAAATTATTGGCTCTGTCCTTCAGCCTATATGATCAAATATGCATGAAGAATTCTATCTTCACCATAAATTTCTTCAGCATTCCTCTTCTTGATAATGAATTACTTGTCTCTTTATATAGACATGATTTCACCATTTCATCTCTTTTCCTTTCTTGTTCTTGGCGTAGATTCTTTCTTGATCCACAAATCTTGCCATGATTTCTTTAGTTTTATTCCGTAAATCTCTGATTTTTTCTGGAGTAAAATATGCTTTAAATCTCCTTCTTATCTTTAGATTTTAACTGATCAATAGAAATAAAGAAAAAAATCAGTTAAATATAAATATATATCCTTCCAGCTAAGTTGTTTTGTCATTTTCTAACTTTTGTTCTCGTCGGTCAACACTTCAGTTGTGCTCAGTGACTACTGCAGATAGCTCGGGCATCAACTTGAATTCTGTTTGGTGACAAATGCATTTAGCTTGGTAATTAATGAAGCAGCATATTGGGTCCTTGGAAATCCTGCTCAACCAAAAATATGTTTGCTTTTATTCTTTAGTTTGTTTGGAGGCTCCTTGGTGAAGTCATTTGTTGCTCACGCTCTGTTGCTTGGTTATGCTTGTTCTGAGTTGGTCTTTGTTTCTCGGGTTTCTATTGCTCGGGCATGCTTGTTCTGAGTTTATTTTCTATCATTCAAGTTTGTCTTATGTTTCTCAGGTATGCTTGGCATGAGTCTTGTTCTGTTGCTCGGTGTGTTCTTTGCCCGAGTCACTCTGTTGCTCAGTCATCCTTTGCCCAAGTTGTTTTTTTTGGAGTTGGATCTCATGGCTGACTTCTGCATTTAATTTTTGTGGCTTAATTAATATGGAGTCTCTCTTTGGGATCTTAGTGGACCTAAATATGGGTCTCACTTAGGGATTTGAGGGCCGACCTCTTTGGTGAACTCTTTTATATATTTGTTTCTATGTTTTTAGTTTAGGAGGTAGTTTTAGGATGTAGGATTTTGATATCAGATAATAATAGAAGATTAAGTATTGAATTATCTGGAAGGTAAGTCTATGACCTTGCATGTATGAAGATAAATCTATAATTCATTGAATGTATATGGCTGAAACCGGGAAGGCCTTACAACCCAATATGTATTGAGTTTTATCAATTAATCAAAAGGATATGTGCCATTTATTCTCTCACTATGTTGTTGTTGTCATTTCTTTATTGTATCTTCAAGTTGGTTTGGTAGTTGGGAGAGCCCTTGGCCCCTCTCACCATCTGTCCTTGTGTCAAGTGGTATCAAAGCATTGGTGAGATATAAGTTCCTTATTGTAAACCCTAATGCTAGTTGGTGATATCGTTGTGGGGTAGAAGATTGCGATCTGACCTACAATTGCAAAAGGATTCAAGATGGTTCATGGGAGAGGAAATTCATATCTAGGTCTAGCTGATATGCTTAGACAAATGAGTGCAATATTGGAAATTGTTGAGATGGCCCAATGGAGAGGAAGCCATCTTGAGGATGTCACTGATGATGAATTAAAAGAGGTTCAAGGTGAAGCTTCACCTGCACCTGTGATGGATCAGGAAGAAGAGAGATTTCTACGAGCATTGACAAGTTTGAAATCCACACCCCAATTTACTCCTCATAAGTACTATGTGGAAAACTAGATTCTAATGAATTGATTGAGTGGATAAGATCGAGGTATGGGATAAGATGGTTAACAAATTGAAAGGCAAGCTTCTACCTTGTGACTATCAGATTAACTTGATTAGGAGAATGCAATGTTTGAAGCCAAAAGATAGATCAATAAAAGACTACACTGAGGAATTCTATAGACTGGATGTCAGAGTTGGACATGTTGAAGATGAAGTGGAAAGAGTAGAAAGAAACCTGAATGGATTGAGAAGTTCCATACAAGATGAGATCAGTTTGGTCAAGGTGGAAAGCATTGAGGAAGCATATCAATTTTATCTAAAAGATGAGGAGAAGTTGAACAAAAGATATGAACAACGACACAAAGGTAGAGCTGGTAGATTCCCTAAAGGAAGAGGTAGATCTCATGGTGAAAAAAAGTATATCTGAACCAGACAAGTTTAATTTAGACACATCTCAAGACAAAGGAAAGACTGAATGGAAAGGTGGAAGTTTATACCAAGGAAGAGACAATTACTCCTGAGGTGGTTATAGAAGAAGATGATTCCAAGTAAATTGTTAGAATTGTAGAAAGGAAGGACATAAATCCTTGGAGTGTATATACATGCAAGAAATAAATCTGGTACTAGCAGAAATTTTTTTTGTAAGAAGAGTCACCAAATGAAGCTGAGAAGGAAGGAAATCTCATGATCCAAAGAATACTATAGAGTGAGAAAGATAAGAAAGAACTTGTCAGAAATTTTTTGTTCAAGACCAGATGTAGAGTTGTAGACAAAGTTTGGAAGGTAATTGTTGATAGTGGAAGCTTGGAGAATCTGGCATCTAAGGAGATGGTCCAAATATTGCAGTTGGATAGAAAGAGGCATCCAAAGCCCTATCAGATCTCATGGATCAAGGATGAGCATACATTAATGGTGAGTGAACAATGTTTTCTGAATCTAAAAATTGGAAAATAGTATGATAAGGTGTTGTGTGATATTATGCGAATGGATTGTTGTCACATATTATTGGGTAGACGTTGGAAATATGATAGACATACTATACATGATGGAAGATTGAATAGATATACTATTTGGGTTGATGGTAAGAAGAAAATTGTGTTACCTTTGGTTGAAGAATCTCTTGGTGGGATATGTACATCTGTGAAATTTTTTTGATGGAAGGTAGATAGTTTGTTAAGGATTTGAAAAGAAATGACATTTGTTATGCTTTGATTCCTAACAAACCGAGTAAGAATACAGAAGATGAAATTCTGGTAGAAGTTGAAAAGTTGCTCACTAAGTACAAGGAGATCATTTCAGGTAATGCACCTGATGGTTTTCCACAAATGAGAGATATTAGTCATTGTATGGATTTGATTCCTGGAGCTAGTTTACCAAACAAAGCACCAGATAGGTTAACACTGACCGAGAATGAAGAACTTAACCGACAAGTTCATGAATTGTTTAACAAAGGTTTGATCCAAGAAAGTTTGAGTCCATGTGCAGTAGCAGCTTTATTGGCACCTAAGAAGAATGGAGAATGGAGAATGTGCAAGTGTTGATTCAAGAGAAATTAATAATATCATAGTGAAGTATAGGTTTCCTCTACCAAGAATGGATGACATAATGGATTGTTTGAGTGGAGCAAGATATTTTACCAAAATTAATTTGAAAAATAGATATCACCAGATAAAAATCAAAGAAGGTGATGAATGGAAGACTGCTTTCAAGAAAAAGGAAGGTATATATGAGTGGTTGGTTATGCCTGTTGGTTAACTAATTCACCAAGTACATTTATGAGGTTAGTGAATGAAGTATTGAAGAAATTCTTGAATAAATGTGTGATTGTATACTTGTATGATATTATGATATTCAGTAAGACTAGTAAAGAGCATTTGATGCATATAAGGCAAGTGTTGCAGAGATTGAAAGAGGAAAAGTTGTTGATAAATCTTAAAAAGTGTTCCTTAATAAAAGAAGAGCTTGTGTATTTGGGCTTTGTAATTTCAGCTGATGATTTGAAAATGGATCCTGAGAAGGTTGAAGCTATACTTAGTTGGTCTACACCTGAGAATGTTAGTGAGGTAACATCATTTCATGGATTGACAATTTTTTACAGGAAGTTTATCAAAAATTTCAGTTCTATTTGTAATGCTATGTCTGAGACAATGAGAGGAGAAAAAAGAGAATTCAAATGGGAACATGGAGCTGATAAGAGTTTTGAGACTTTGAAGTTGAAGGTTGTTGAATTACTTGTGTTAGCATTACTTGATTTCAATAAGGCATTTCAAGTTGAATGTGATGCAAGTGGAAGTGCAATTGGAGCTGTATTGACTCAAGAAGGTAAACCTATTGCTTTCTTTAGTGAAAATTTGAATGATGCTAAAAGGAAATATTTTGTCTATTATCAAGAGTTCTATGCTAATGTTCAAGCTATGAAGAAATGCAAACATTATTTGATGCCAAATTAATTTTTGTTGTATACTAATCATAAGGCTTTACAGTATTTGGGTAGTCAGAATAAGTTGAATCAGAGACATATGAAATGGGTAGAGTATTTGTAGAGTTTCACATTTGTGATAAAACATAAGAGTGGAGTTTCTAACTGAGTTGCTGATGCATTGAGCAGAAGAAGATCTTTGTTGGCTAAAATGAGAATTGAAGTTCTTGGTTTTGATGACATGAAGAGTTTGTATGAAAGTGATCATCATTTTTTTGAGCAGTGGAGAGTGTGCAGAGCACCTAATTCAAATAAATCAAGTATGAAGACTATTTCATTAAAGAAGATATGTTGTTTAAACATATTGATTTGTGCATACTGAGAGGTTCAATGAGAACTAATTTGATTAAGGAGAAACATAGTAGTGGATTGGCTGGACATTTTGGTATTGATAAAACATTGAGTTTGCTTAAGGAAAGGTATATTTGGCCTCAGTTGTAGAAGGATGTTCAAAAATTTGTGAAAAGTTGTGGAGTTTTTCAAGTTTCAAAAGGAGTGAGTCAAAATACTATTTTTGTATACACCAATTGCTATTGCTGAGAAACCTTGGAGTGATATCAGCATGTATTTTGTTCTTGGCTTACCTAGGACAACAAGAGGTAATGATTTCATTATTTTTTTTATGGATCAATTTTCAAAGATGACACATTTCATACCATGTAGGTAAACATCAGATGTAGTACATATAATAAATATTTTCTTTAAGGAAATTGTCAGATTATATGAATTACCGAGGAGTATCATCTCTGACTGAGACATTAAATTTGTAAGCTAGTTTTTGAGAACACTTTTGAAGAAGTTGAATACTAAGTTGAAGTATAGTTCTACATTTCACCCATAGATTTATGGACAAACATAGGTTGTAAACCAAAGTTTTGGTAATTTGTTGAGATGCCTAGTTTGAGACACACAAAGTAATAAGGATTTGATGTTGGCACAAGCAGAATTTGCATAAAATAGTTTAGTAAATAGAAGTACTGGAAAGACACCTTTTGAGATTGTTCGTGGCAGATAACCAAGAGGTATATCAGACTTGAAAGATATTGTTGGAGATGAGAAAAGAAGTGCTGAAGTAGAGGAATTTTCTAATTTTATGAAGACCTTGCATGAAGATATAAAACGGAAGCTTGAGAAAAGCAATCAGATATACAAAGATATTGCAGACATTTAAAGAAGACATATAAAACATATGAATTTGGTGATGTTGTAATGGTCCATTTTAAGAAAGGTAGATTTCCTATTGGAACATATGGTAAACTGAAGATGAAGAAATTTCGTCCTTGCAGAATACTAAGAAGATTTGACAGTGGAAATGCTTATGAAGTTGAATTACCTAATGACATGGATATATCAACTATATTCAATATTTCAAACTTATATGAGCATCATGAACCTGACAGAGACGTAACAATACCGAGTGATTATCCTAAGAAGCAGATATATGAAGTTGAGAATATTTTGAAACAGAGAGTTAGCAGAAGTACAAGATGAAAGGAATACATGGAGTATCTGGTAAAGTGGAAGAACAGACCGATTGAGGACTCATATTGGATTTATCAATCTAAGTTGGATTCATTTAAGGTTTTACTTGATACATGATTCAGGGAATCATTTCTTGTAACCCCAAGTGTCTGATGAAGGAGCATCTTGGGTCCTTGGCAATCTTGGCCAACCAAAAATATGTTTGATTTTGTTCTTTAGTTTGTTTGGAGGCTGCTCGATGAAGTACTATGTTGCTTGGGCTTTGTTTCTCGGTTATGCTTGTTTTGATTTGGTCTCTGTTGCTCGAGTTTCTATCGCTCGGGGATGCTTGTTCTAAGTTTATTTTCTCTTGCTTTGGTTTTTCTTATGTTTCTCGAGTATGCTTGGCTCGAGTCATGTTCTATTGCTCGGGGATTTCTTTGCCTCAATCACTATGTTGCTTGGTCATCCTTTGCCCGAGTTGTTTATTTTAGAGTTGGATCTGGTGGCCAACTTTTGAATTTAATTTCTGTGCCATAATTAATATGAGGTCTCTTTTTAAGATTTGCGTGGACCTAAATCTAGGTCTCACTTAGCGATTTGAGCACTGACCTCTTTGGTGGACTCTTATATATATTTGTTTCCATGTTCTTAGTTTAGGAGGTATTTTTAGGAATTAGGATTTTGATATCAAATGGTAATAGAAGATTAAGTATTGAATTATGTGCAAGGTAGGTCTATGACCTTGCATGTATGAAGATCAATCTGTAATTCATTGAATGTATATGGCCAAAAATAGGAAGGCCTTATATGCTGACATGTATTGAGTTTGATCAATTAATCAGAAGGATATTTTTTGTTTCTTCTCTCACTATTTTTTTGTTTCCACATTGTATCTACAAGTTAGTTTGGTAGTTGGGAGAGCCCTTGGCACCTCCTTCCATTTGTCCTTGCATCAACAATGCTTGCTCAGGTATCACTTAGTCCGGTGACACTGGCTATCGGTTAACACTGTGAACTTGTTGTGCTCAGGATTCACTATTCATCAGGGCTTACTGTCACTCGTGTATATGATTACCAACAAAAAAACTTTGTCTCTTCAGATATTTAAGTGTTGTGACAATATGTGTATGATAAATCACACCATATCAAGTTGACATCAATGACAATACAATACATTAATTGATTTAATGTCTTGCACTTACTTTCTGCATCTTCGTGATCATCAACTTGTCATCTTCAAAATTTCAATTAGCTATAGTTCACCAGATCTTATTTCTCCATTCTTCTTGATCATGATGGATAGTAGTTTAGAAAGGTTTATTTTGAATAAGGTTATGATGGGGAGGTTTAATGTGCTTCAATCATATTCCTCTAATTTAGTTTGTTCTCATCAATAATTCATTAATGATACAATCCATATGTGTGAAGGTTTTATTTCAGAGGCTAAGAATATTAAGGAAGTGTTGGATCTTTATGAGAAGGCATTTGGGAAGATGTTAAGTTTTCCTAAAAGATACTTATTCTTTATTAATACTAGATGGTTAGGAGACAACTGAAAATTGCTGATATTTTGGGATGTCATATTACAAATCTTCATTCTACCTATTTGGGGCTTCTCCTCTACTCAAATTTAGTTCTAGATTCTTTGTAGTCTTCCCTTATTGAGATATTCCAATAAAATATTTATGTTTAGAAAGGGGAACTTCTAAGCCAAGCTAGGAAACTTTAGTTGATTAAGGCTTTGCTTCAAAATTTATGATTTTATGCTATGAGTTTGTTTAATTTCTGGAAGAAACTTTTATTTAGGATAGAAAAAATTAGGAGAAAATTCTTATAGACCAGATCAAAAGACAAAAACATAATGCATTTCATTTCATGGGATCATGTTTGTCTCTCCAAATATCTTGGTGGTTTAGCCATTAGAAAAATGAAGGAGTTTAATTGAGCTCTTTTGGTGAAGAATCTTTGGAGGTGGGTTAAGAAGAATAATGAGTGGAAAAATATTGTTCATAGAAAATATTTATCTACCTATGATCATTTCAAGGGTTTTTTTTGTTTATAATGGGTCTATGGATTCACATTCAATGTTATGGAAATTTATTTCAAAAGCAAAACCTATTGTTAGTCATGGTATTAGTTGGACGATGTGGGGCAGATAGAAGATTTTATTCTAGGATGACTGGTGGCTTAGTGACTATCCATTATCATTTTCTTCCTACCTTTTGTTTGTTTCAAGGGTATCTATTTTTGAAGGTTCGGTTGTTGGTTGGAATATTATATATGAACTTGCAATTTGGTCAACCCTATGGATGTAGACATTAAGTTAAGGCCCCTTCATGACACTAATACATTTGGGGTGAAATTTTGATTGCAAATTTTGATGGAGGATAAACATTTTGTGATTTTGGATTTTTTTTGGAATTATACTAGATAATGTCAGAACTGCAACGGAGGTGAGGAAGGTCATCAGTGTTAGAATAACTGAGAGGGGGTGGGGGGGTGAATTAGTGGCCTTAAAAAAAATTCCAAAACCATCCCAAAAATTATATCTCAAATATAATACCCTCTAGTTATCTTTTAGTCCATCAAGATGTATGCCCTAAATAAACTTAACAAATAAAAGTTGCTCAGTAAGATATATTGCTTATCTTTTCTAGACTTTACTGAATAATAGTAAATAAACTTAGTGTTAGCCGACCAATCTAGTTTCAATAATGTGTAAAGAAAAATATGAATTCAATGCACAGAGCACCATGTATTATGGAGTGAAGACCAAATTAAAGAAGCTCAGACATTCTTAGTACAGCCTGAGTTCAACTACAATGACAACTTGAGTTCGCCCAGAGATATGCATGCAAAATGCCATTATTAAAGGCATAATAAACAATAGTTAAAACCGCAGTGTGAAATGATGCCAAAGCTCAGATAACATGGCAAACTCAAGATCAAACATACAGAGCACAAGAGGTTGCAGCATGGTGGTACCAAGCAACATATTTAAAGTAGAGATACAAAAGGTGTGCTAAAGCTTCCGACAATAGTACAAAGCAAATGAAGGGATGAAGATAACGTATATTTTAACTTGCGGATTAAATATGGAGTCCAAAATTGATTTATTTTGCACACCATGAGTTTGGAGTAAGTCTAAAGAAGTGGCTGGAAGAGGTCGAGCTTCAAGATCAAGTAAACAACGCCATATCTTTTAGCCACACTCCAGACCAAGTGAAAGCTTGTAGTGAAGAGAAGACCCAGTTCACATCACTAGCTCAAGTGAAGGAGGTTGACTCTAAGAAAAGAATGAAACCTGAGTTCTATCTGAAGAAGCAGTGACCCAGAGACACTCGAGTTCACAGCAAAGAAGCTGAGTTAACAAAGAATAAACAAATACATACAATGCCATTTGTCATGGTTACAACTTTGAGTTTCAACCCACCATGGCGGTGCCAAACAGAAAACAAGAACAAAACCCTAAGCTCTTTACTTCTCAACACACAAAATGCAATAGGATACAATGATGCCTATGTAAGAATTGATAAAATTTTGGAATCCACAACGCAGGATGAGTTAAATTTATATCCACCACAGTGCATGACAACTCTACTGAAGGTGCCATGATAGTTCTATCACATGATATTTTAGAGATTGTTTGGTATTGTGTTGGTTATGTTGACCTTAGCTTGTGAAGTTAAGCATTTAACTAGAGTTTTGAGTTTGCATATGGTGTTAGGGCTGATAAGATTATGGTATCGGCTTCATGGGCTGGGTTATACAATTGTGGTTAGGGTTCTAGGTGAAGTTGGCACCTTTAGTTATTTTTTGATATTCTTCAAGGGGATTATAATGTATTTTTAATATATGTTGATATATATATTATAATGTATCATGGAAAGGTTTTGAAAATTGTATTATAGGCATTATTTAAGCCTAAATTTTAGGGGATCGATCTATTTTAGAGGCACTTTTTAGGGGGAGTTTTCATTTTCAGAATTAGCCTCAGAGGCTATATATTTGAATTTATTATTCATTGTAAGGGGTTCATAATTTGAGGATTTTGGATGTATTAGTGAACATATTGTTCCTTTTCCCATTTCCTTTGTATTTTGTAACCATTTTGCAGATTTTAGAGATAATAAAGCTGGCCTTACTATTCATAAATCTTTTCTGAGTGTTTCTATCTATCCTTCTAAATTTTTGCATTTAAGTGTTTCTTCTCTTTTAAATATAGATTAGCGAATTGCTCAAATTCCTATTCTAGAGTTATAAAGAATTAACCTTTTGTAAAAAGTACCTATTTGTTGATCGGATCTTCACCATTAGTGGTATCAAACCCTAAAAGCAAGCTCTTGGTCATCTTAGGTGTTAGAAGTGAAAAATATTACAGAACTTAGTAATATGTGTTTTGTAGGTACAGTCTCACAATTATGATAAATATGTATCCATCTTTGGTGTATCACCTTTCTTTTTTAGTTTTTAATTTTCTAGTTCTCCTTCTCCCTTTTCCCAAAACCAAAAAAGTTAGCATTAGGTGATATCCCGAATCTAATAGGAACCAGCCTAGAAATTTGAGATTCATTCTCTCATCCACCAAGGAGAATGTTTCCATGTTTCAATAGGATGGCTAGATTCTACATCCAACTATAGGTGCAATACTGACTGACAATAGTTTTTGGTATGCCCGGTGGGACATGAACTTATACATAGTTCTTTCAAGTTATTATTTCTTATTGTAGTTTTGGTGTGAACAACATTATTTCTACCTTTAAGAAGGTATTTTACCAAACACCTGGCGACTTTGTTTGAAGGTTTTTGCTATAGATTCAGTTGGACTTATCTTAATGAGAAGGACTCCTACAAGAGCCAACACTGAAGGGTTAAGTATTGAATTATGTGCAAGGTAGGTCTATGAGCTCACATGTATGAAGATAAAGCTATAATTCATTGAATGTATATGGCCAAAACTAGGAAGGCCTTATAGCCTGACATGTATTGAGTTTGATCAATTCATCAAAAGGATCTTTATTGTTTCTTCTCTCACTATTTTTTTGTTTCCGCATTGTATTTGCAAGTTAGTTTGGTAGTTGGGAGAGACCTTGGCCCCTCCTTCCATCCATCCTTTAATCAGGAATTATTTCTCAGGTTTCATTTAGTCGGGTGACACTCGCTATCAGTTAACACTTTGAAATTGTTGTGCTCAGGATTCACTATCCGTCGGGGCTTACTGTCACTCGGTGTATATGATTACCGATGAAAAAAACATTGTCTCTTCAAATATTTAAGTGTTGTGACAATATGTGTATGATAGTTCATACCATATCAAGTTGACATCAATGACAATACAATACAATAACTGATTTAATGTCTTGCACGTACTTTTTGCATCTCCATGATCATCAACTTGTGATATTAAAACTTTCAATCAGCTATAGTTCACCCGATCTTATTTCTCCATTCTTCTTGATCATGATGGATAATAGTTTAGAAAGGTTTATTTTGACTAAGGTTATGATGGGAAGGTTTAATGTGATTCAATCACATTCCTCTAATTTAGTTTGTTCTCATCAATAATTCATTGATGATACAATCCATATGTGGGAAGGTTTTATTTCAGAGGCTAAGAATATTAAGGAAGTGTTGGATCTTTATGAGAACGCATTTGGGATGATGTTAAGTTATCCTAAAAGATCTTTATTCTTTCTTAATACTAGATGGTTAGGAGACAACTAAAAATTGTTGATATTTTGGGATGCCGTATTACAAATCTTCCTTCTACCTATTTGGGGCTTCTCCTCTACTCAAATTTAGTTCTAGATTATTTGTAGTCTTCCCTTATTGAGATATTCCAATAAAATATTTCTGTTTGGAAAGGGAAAATTCTAAGCCAAGTTAGGAAACTTCAGTTGACTAAGGGTTTGCTTCAAAATTTATGATTTTATGATTTTATGCTATGAGTTTGTTTAATGTCTGGAAGAAAATTTTATTTAGGATAGAACAAATTAAGAGAAAATTCTTATAGACCAGATCGGAAGACAAAAACACAATGCATTTGGTTTCATGGGATCACGTTTTCCTCTCAAAAAATCTTGGTGGTTTAGCCATTAGAAAAATGAAGGAGTTTAATTGAGCTCTTTTGTTGAAGAATATTTGGAGGTGTGTTAACAAGAATAATGAGTGGACAAATATTGTTCATAGAAAATATTTATCTACCTATGATCATTTCAAGGGTTTTTTTTGTTGATAGTGGGTCTGTGGATTCACATTCAATGTTATGGAACTTTATTTCAAAACCAAAACCCATTTTTAGTCATGGTATTAGTTGGACGATGTGGGGTAGATATAATATTTTATTCTAGGATGACTGGTGGCTTAGTGACTATCCATTATCCTTTTCTTCCTCTCTTTTGTGTGTTTCAAGGGTATCTATATTTGAAGGTTTGGTTGTTGGTTGGAATATTATATCTGAACTTGCAATTGGGTCAACCTTATTGATGTAGACATTAAGTTGAGGCCCCTTCATGACACTAATATATTTGGGGTGAAATTTTGACGAAATTTTTTGATGGAGGATAAACATTTTTGTGATTTTGGATTTTTTTGGAATTATACTCGATAATGTCAGAATTGCAACGGAGGTGAGGAAGGTCATCGGTGTTAGAATAACTGAGGGGGGGGGGGGGGGAANGGGGGGGGGGGGGTGAATCAGTGGCCTTTAAAACAATTCCAAAAATTCCCAAAACTTATATCTCAAATATAATACCCTCTAGTTATCTTTCTGTCCATCAAGATGTATGCCCTAAATAAACCTAACAAATAAAAGCTCCTCGGTAAGATATATTGTTTATCTTTTCTAGACTTTACTGAATAACAGTAAATAAACTTAGTGTTAGCTGACCAATCTAGTTTCAATAATGTGTAAAGAAAAATATCAATGCAATGAAACATATACACATTTGACACATAGTTTTTAACGTGGAAACCCTACTAAGGAAAGAACCACCTGGGACTGGTAACCAAAAATATTTTCACTCTTCTAAATTGAGATTAGTGAAGAGCCAACCCTTTTAAAGGTTAAAATACACACTATTAAGTGTGACCTTGTTAGAGTATTTAAAACCAATAGTTTATCTTTTGACATAGCACTCACTATGTTGTAAACATGAAAACCTTTTGATACTCTTGAGTATCTCAATATAATAAGGACTGTTAAATCCAAATCCATTAAGAGATTTTATGAATCAATGGTTAAAATGATACAATAAATGATCTATTCATAATACAACTTTAACTTTCAAATATTCAAATCTATTGTTAGTCCAATAATACCTCTCTGATCAATATGCTCTTCAGTTCCTTTGCTCCCTTTCTTTATTCAGCTTGGTGAATGATTTGTCCTCTGTTGCTTGGTGTTTACTGAATTTCTTCGCTCTCTTCTTCAGCCTCTATGATCACATCTACATGAAGAATTCAATATTCACAAGAATTATAATCAACATTTCTCCTTTATAATGAATTCCTTGTCTCTTTATATAGACATGATTAGCAGCTCAATCTCCTTGTCTCTTTTATAGATCACTTCTTGATATGTAAATCTCGCCATGCTTGCTTAATCCCGCAAAGCTTTTCTTTAGTTTTATTCTACAAATATCTCCTTGATAGATGTGAATAAAAATCTATTTAAATCTCTTTCATGCTTTAGTTTAACTGATCATTAATAATAAAGAAATCAATCAGTCAATTCCTAAATATAGCTCTTGCTAGCTAAGTAGTTTTTCCATTATTTAACTTTAGTTTTTTTTGGTCATCAACTCTAGTTATGCTTGGTAACAACTTCAGTTATGCTCAGTAAATAGCTCTTGCTCGATAACATTTGTTTGGTTACTGTGGTGCGTGGTATACATTGTGAATAGTTCATTGTTCACTGTCCATTAGTGTGCACTATCCATTAGTGTTTACTGTCACTCGGTGTATACAAAAATTTTATGTTTTACTGACCAGATAAACTTTATCTCTTCAAATCTTCATGGTTCTGACCAATATGTGTATGAATAATCATACCATATCAAGTTTGCATCAATGAAAATATAATACATTAAGCAATTTAATGTCTTGCATTCAATTTTATAGCTCGGTGATCACCAACTTATCATCTTCAAACATTCAATCAGTTATAGTTCATCAATCTCACCCTTTGGTATTGATGGCAACATACTATGAAATATGCAATATAAAATATGACATAACATACCAAACTTATTGTTCTATAACCAATTCAAATATCCAAGTCTTGATAAGCTCTTCTATCTTAGATTTCATCCTACTATGTGCTCTCCCTTTCCTTATTCCCTTTAATGGATAGGTGTAGCAATTCTATATTTTGATTATGTCTCTCGCTTTCTTGTAGAATCTCTTCTCCCTTTTTTGGATGAATATGCAATGTTAACTCTCTCCAATTCTCTCCCTTTGATGGATGGTTACCTCATTGAATTTCTCTCTCTCTTTGCATGTTACTCTTCTTGATGTATATCTCATTGAATATCTCTCTCCCTTGGATAGCAATTCCAAAAACATTTTAAAACTTTATAGTAGCCAACAATATTTTTGTCCCTTTGAAAATTTATCTCCCTTTAGTGGACATATATGTCATTGTAGTCAACATATTAGCTTGCATCAACATAAATAATATTCTAATAATATAGAGGTTGATGCAGCATTCTAGTCAGCTTAGTGACCAATAGACAAAGGTTGAACCCCTAGTCTATTCCTCAGGTTCTCAAATGTATCTTTTGGCAATGGTTTTGTGAATATGTTTGTTACTTATTCTTTTGATTGTACATATTCTAGTATTACCTCTTTCTCTCGTACGTGTTCCCTTAGTTAATGATACTTAATAACTATGTTCTTTGTCTTAGCATGTATTATATGGTTCTTTGAGATATTTATGTAACCGCCTGGATTTGGTCTGCTCTGACCATAGAACATATTTTCCCTAAGTGTGATCATACCCCTGTATGCACCCTAAAATGGTTGCCTAGACTTTGGGCCCCATTTATTATTTTATCATTTTATCAAATTTCTGAATCAATGCTTTGAAACATTTTCAATTCAAATCGATTTCCTTGATCAAATTGTAATTAATTCAATTATTTCAATATTTCCTAAGGTTTGACCATTTTTATTTAATTAAAAGATTTAATCTCTCTTTTAATTAAATAAAATTCCTTTTATTTAATTAAAAAATTTAACCTCCCTTTTAATTAAATAAAATTCCTCTTATTTAATTAAATTCAATTTCCCCCATTTAATTAAATAAAATTCTTCTAATTTATTTAGTTGAAAGAAAACCCCTCTTTTAATTAAATAAATAAAAATCCCCACTTAAAGCACTTTATTTGTTGAAAAAGGAACTGAATTAAATTAAAAATAAAATAAAAATCCTTTTTTCTTCACATCTTTCTAAGTGGTGGGTTTTTGCCTCTTAATCATAGCCTTTGATTTTTTCCTCTTAATCTCAATCGTTCACTTTTCTTTAAAAGGAGACCTCTCCTTCTCGTTTTCATATTAGAGTTTTTTTAGTATTGTTATGTTGCAGGTTTGGAGAGCAATTTTGGAGGAAGATTTGAGCATTTGAGCTTGGATATTGCAACTTCTCTCTTCTTGTCTCATTCTTCTTGCATTCATGGCTATTCATATAGATTAGAATCATGTTTATTTCCATAGATTAATCTTGCATTTGCATTTCCTTTCATATATTTAGCCATGCATTGTTATCATTTAGATAAATTTTCTTTTATGCATTGCAATCATATAGATTAGATCTCATTTTCATGCATTCAAATCTCTCATTTCATGGTGTATTTTCAATAGACACAACTAGGTCAATCTGAGGGCCTTCATTTTACATTTTCACACATCCACGACTAGAGAACTATGGATCGATATTTGAGGCCTCATTCTTGAGCAACCTTGGATGGAATGATTCATAGAAGTGTGACAACATTTATGCACACATTTTTGGCGCCCACCATGGGACATGATGCTCCTGATTTTCCTCCGTTTTATTCAGATCTCAAATTTTCTAATCTTTACATGGTTATTTTATTGAAGTTTTTCAAGCCTAACCCTTTTGCAGATTTGCTTGGAGATGAAAACCCTACATTTTCAATGATTTGATCATATCTCCCAAACAGCTTGGAGTTTTTGTCTGAAATTGTTTTTGCAGGTTGGTGACATATCAGAGAAGGTTCAATAAAAAATTTAGATTTTTCAAAGGTAATTTGTATTTTTTATGATGTTTTCTTTGTTTTTCATAAAAAATCAATTTTTCACGCAAATCAGTGAATTTTTTAAAAAAATTTACATTTCTGGAAAGGTCTTGAAATTGTACCGGGGGTCCATTCATTGTGTTTTTAATTTAGAGGTCATATCATAGCTCATTTGGTCAATTTATAAAAACTGGTCTATTTTGGGAAAGTGGCTCTCTAGGGCACAAATGAAAAGATGTTTTTAAAATTCTAACATTTTTGGAAAGCTCTGTATTTTTTAACAGGGGTCTCTTTTGTATATTTGGGGTTTGGGATCCGAATTCATTGCAAACAAATCAGATCTTGTTGACTAGGTCAAAATTTAAAATAAAAAAAGGGCATTTAATGATTAGCTTGCACTTATTTTTCACATGGTTCAATGCATGATGTGAGTTGTCATTTGTTTTATTTTCTGGTTATTATTTCTCTTAACAATTGATTTTTAGATCTAACCCTAGGTTTTGCATAAGTTGAATATACATTGCATATCTTATTTTCTTGTTTGTTTGTCTTGTTCATTTGAAGGTTCATGGCTTGCTTTCATGGAAAATACTTACAAAAAAATAAAAGGTAAAATCTACTAAGCGCGTTGCATTGGACTTGAGGTATTTTTTTATATCTATAAAACATTTAGATTTTGGGATTAAAAATAAACCTCTCATGTGTTTGGCTTGAGTGTTTACATGCTTTCATAGAACACATTTCAATTGATGCTCTTAATGGGAAATGAATAGACATAGATTTGCTTTCAT
>MU226698.1:1225925-1238590 GCA_018584345.1 Thuja plicata
ATGGATAAGGTCCTTCTTCATTTTTGAGCTCCACATATACTCAGGCAGGTTTTACCTCTTATGATTGTTGTTTACACAGTATGTTATAGTGTGGACACTGATTTTCTATGTATCTTTGTTAAATCAAATTATAAATCACCTTGCAAATGACCAAGCATAACCAGATGCAAGATATAACCATACAAACCATGGTTGTAAGCATAACAAGAACCAGTGATACAAGGATTTTCATCCTTCATCCTTTTATAGTAGGAGGGATAACCTAATGATTCACTCTCTAAGGAATCACTAAAATGGACACTATCCTGCTGACATAGGTCCTTACTGAGTTCAGTTTGTTTGTTCTTAGTAACAAGAGTATTTTGATTATATTGGTTTTGATACCTTGAAATAACTTGGACAATAATGGGTTAGCAGACTAATTCCTGGTCCAGTGCCTATCCTTTGGGCTACAGAGTCAAATAAACTAAGATCTCATAGAAACAAAGTACAGTAGGCTGCCTTACAGCCCACATGCAATTTAGATAAGTTGCCTTACAAATTACCCTGTTACCTCTAAATGATTGTATCAGATCTTTAAACAAAGCAGTATGCTCCCTGAAACTACTCACAAAACTTAGTTCTTTCCTTAAAAGAAACTTGTAAGCAATTAGATAGTTACCTAATAACCAAAATGCTTTAGAATGTCTTGCAAACTTAAACATAAAAGAGCATACAAAGAGAATAAAGAGACAACAATTGAAGAGAGTAAAATTGCACCATAGTTTATTTATATGATCCAGCTTCCATACATGTAAGATCTTGCAACTTCAAAAGAGAGACAGAAGTTCAGAACATCTGAATTCTACAATATATTTTTCTCTTTTCCAAAACATTCCAACATCAAAGACCCTTTACAATTAGAACTCTTTTTCTATATATAGGTTTTTGACCATCTTGAAATTCTTTAAGGATGCAACAAGTTTCGGATGGTCATAGGAAACCTAAGCCTAAAGTTACAAGAGAAACAAAAAGAAAGAGAGAGAAGAAGCGGTGAAATGACCTAGTCAAAAAGATATAAATACATATTCTTGGTTCTTCTGCTGATCTGGTGACTGCAATCAGATTTTGATAAATGGTAGCTGGTAGTATTTATATTGAGTCCGGATAGCTATGCTTGCATACTCACCAACATTCTCCTTTTGCAATAACTGTCCCATCTTGTCTTGAATAGTGTAATGCCAAGTGTTCACCCTACTCCTCATCCAGGATTTCTTCTTCTACTACTGGCTTCTTTTTCTTTGGTGTAGTCATCACTTCCCAAGCTTTTACTTCATTGTCTAATAGCCACTAAAAGTCTTGAGTACTCTGTACTTGCATCTTTTGTCTGTCCCATCTAGCATCAATGATATTCTTGACATAAAGTAGGAATTTTTTGATGTCAGTCTCTGCTTTGAAGGCTTCATCCAATATTTTATTGAATCCCTCTATATCAACATTAGCTCCCAAAAGAAATTCCTCATCACTAGGTATCTTGGTGTCAAATTTATTCTTTCAGGCATCTACAGCCTTTACTTGATCATCATCTTCCTTTAAGGAAGGAATAAACCTATTAAAATCATTTGAAAAGAGGCTCAACTTAACCTCTATCTGGTTTAATTTTCCATTAAAGAATGAGAGAAATATTGACTCTTTTGATCTCATCTTCAACTTCAGTTACTATTTTAGAAAAATATGGTCTTATGGATTGTAAAGATGATAACTTTTCAAATAACTTTGCCCTAGCAGACCAGTTAGTAAAGTAAGGGTTTAGAATGGCAAGGTACCCCATTACCTCAGTATGAAAAGCTGATAATTTATTGTATGCATTGATTACAACATCAGTTTTATCCTTTAGAATCTCAATTCTATGTTGTAATATGCCCCTCAATGCTTTCAAAGCAATTGCATTTCCTTTTTCTTCATTAGTTTCCTGTTGTTCAACAGCCTCCTCTGATTTAGGCTTATCTTCAATTTGCATTGGTGGTGGTTGTGCTGGTACATATACCACCTTAGGATTTGTTTCCAACTCCTCCATTAATTTCTTTATCATCTGATCCCTCTGTTACCATTGTATGCGGCACATCTCCCTGTCCTTAGACAATGCACTTGTCTCCACTAACAAAGTACTACACCGTTTAGACAATTGTTTAGTCTTGTCTTCATTCAGGTGAGCCCAGTGTGTCATAATTTTGGAGATTTACAAATCCCCTGTATTTTGTATAGACCACACCATTTGATTGCCCACCATATTTTCTTGAATATTTATTAGTGGGGGCTTTTGGTCTTTTGGGTTTAGGCTCCACATTGCAAAAGCCTAGGATTTTGGGCTATACCCAAATCCTTTTATCACATCTCCCATCTAGACCTCACTAGCCCTTTTGAGATCTGGCTGCTTTCTGATTTGGTCTATGATAAAGACAGATGCCAAATCCCATCCCTCAGCCAATAATATTCCACTTCCCAGCACTATCTTCCTGGCATCCTCAGGTGAAATATCTTCATTTTCAGGATCATAATTCTGTAAAGCCACTAGGGCTTCATTTTTTATTGTCTCTTTTCCATCCACAATTAATTGGGATCTTATCTGCTCTGTTTTATGCCATCTTAGGAAGCCTTTAAACTCCTCTATTTTAATGAAGCTATCATCACTTAGAAATTTTTGTTGATGAAGCAATCTTTCATCAACACAGGCCTTGCGTGGCATCTCAACATCATCTTCTAGGTCAGGCTGTTGCTTCTTGCCTTTCCTGATTGCTTTTCTTAGGTTATGATCATATAACCTAGTGCCAGCTACTAAGGCCTTAGCCTTATCTTTTTTCTTACTTTGTCCTTGCACTGAAGTCTGCCCTAATTCCAATTTCGTCCTCTTTGCAGCAGGCTCTTCTACATCATCAGGTTTGGTAGCAACTGTTAGATCTATAATATGACCCTCAGCTCCCTGCAACTATGGTATTTCAGCCATATCTTTCTCTGATGCTTGTTGTGGTGAAGGATACATGGTAGGACATGCATAATCACTGTCACTACCACTATCATATTCTGACTCTAAATGTTCAGGTGTCTGAGCACCTTTCTTGTCTAGTACTGTATCTAGTTTCTCTACAAGCACATAATAGTTGTCTATCATGGCCTTATTTCTATCAAAATATGGGAGGTCAGGGTAAAAACCCCCAATAGACAACCCATTTCTCTTTATCTGCTTCTCAAGCTTTAGCAACTCTTGGATTCTCAGTCTTTTGGTATGGATATCATCTTCATCTAAGATGTTCCTTGTTGCATCTTCTTCAATACACTCACAGTGGACATTTGTATTGGGGATGGTAGGTGTATACAATTTCCTAACCCCTACCATGAAGCCCTCTGGATCAATGTACCTATAAGGGGCTGCCCCCATTCTATATTTTTCCAGCCATTGACCCACTGCATCAATCGCACCCATGCCAATTGTAAAGTTGAGAATCTTGAATTGCCTAGGGGTTATAGTCCCTTTCTTGTGCGGTGCAAAGTGCTCATTATCTGTTAACAATTACTTCCATATGAATTCCATTGCAGCCACTCTTGCAGGCACATGATATGGTAATAAATGAGGTGGGTTAATACACCGATATACTTTGATAATAGTATAATTCTCCTCCAAGAAGAAATCACCCCAATTATGTTTTCCAGGCCAACTATCTGTATAATCATAGGGTCTGAGCAATTGTATAACCTTCAATGGGACTCTTGTCCTGCTTGTTCCCAAACTTTGTACCATTGGATACACAATCCAATTCTGAAAAGCACAGTAGTCACACTCCCTAGAAGTGTAATTCCAATCCCTCACCCAAAATTGGATAGGATTTGGTGTTGACTGGTAGAATCTCTTAGGAGTTAAGTTATGAACATCCATGATTACAAAATTGAAGTATAAGAGGAGATGCATAAGAACTGAGTAATGCAAAAATTTGGGTTCCTTCTCCTTTGGGTTATTTATTCTCTTCTGGGTTGCAATGAAACCCTCATGCATTTTATGAATTAGGTGTTGTATATAATCATAACTGCTATTTGAGTGCACCTCTTGTAAGTCTAGCACCATCATCAGGATGCCAGCATCTATCTTTTCTGCATCACCATCTATTCCTAACACTCTACATAGGGCATATGCAGCATATTTGATGTAAAAATGAAGATCCTAGTAATAATATGGGCAATCCCCGGACATAGGATCTAAATATTTCTTTACTTCTTTCAACATATGTTTCAACAGTTGACCCCTAGCAATCCCAGGCTTTTCAGTATACCTCTGTTTTTGCTTTTTCATGTCAATTCTGGTAGACATGGTGCTGAATAAGCTGAAGGCTTGCATGAATGAATTTCTATTTAAACTTAATAGGGAAGTGCCATCATCCCTCCTGATGGTCTTAGTCAAAATATCATAGTGATTGGCTAGGTCTAAGAATAAGTTTACATCTAGGAAGACATTAGGAACAAGCAACCTGGCTAAACCACAGGTCCAAGGGTTTGATACTGGGATAGGCTTATCAAAATTTTTATAAAAATAATTGAAACGGGAGAAACCTGTCATCCCTGGAGTCACAACATCTCAAATGTCTTTATATTCATCAATGAGGACATTAGCATTAGCCTTCTTATTTTTTGTTGAACCAAGCAGGAGACAGAGGAATTCATCAGAAAAACTCACCTTTCCCTTCTGCTCCTCCTCACTTTATCCACTTGTCGAAGCAACACTCATAGCCCCACTCATATTTGCAATACCTTGAATCTCCTATTCCTTACTAATATTGAAACAAATCTATCTCAAAGATTAGCTGACCGTCCTGTGTACAATTTTATAAAATTTAGAACTCTTTGATCAACTCTGGAAACACTACAAACTGAGAAAAATATCTCTTCTCTCTGAAAACTTAACCACTTGGGCTCTGAAATCTAAAAGCATGGTGAATGAAAATTTAATGCACCATCAACTCTTTATAGCCATCATTCAGAGTACACAGCTCATAATTCGACATACTGTGAACTTGAATGAAAAGCTAGCTGTAGTTCCTGAGCTTGACAGGAAATTAAATTTTGTAAAGTGAATCCTTAAAACAATCATACAACATTCAAAAGAGCTGACATGTCACACTGTGATTTGTTAACTTTCTTACATCTCAGCTACCCTTTTTGCATAGTAATCAAAATAAAAGCCTGTGATTGGTTACCGAGTGATTCATACTGTCACATCAAAAACTGCCGCCATTTTTTAGATTTTGGGATCAGGCGACTGCGCGACTTCATATAGTCTCTTTGTCGCATGCCTCTGTCACTAACCCATGATTTATCTCAAGACATAGTGACAATGCATTTTCTTACCTTTGGTTGACCCGAGTCACCATCTGGCGACTATGCGACCCAACTGAAATCATAGTCGCTCAAAGTTAACATTAACTCTTTAACTTTTCTGAGACCTTGCGACTAACCATTGCCTTTAACCTTTTACAGTTATCTCCTAGTCGCCTAATGTTTTTATTTCATGTCAAGATTATGCGACCATACCTAGTCTCCCGATCACGGAATATAAGTCCTAAGTGTTTAATTTTATCATAATAGGTTATATGTGCCCTTTTAAATATCTGACGGCTGTGTGACATACCTTAATCGCCAAGTCAGGAGGACTTTTTCCTTTGGGCACTTTTCTTCTCAGACTTTGCGACCACCATTGGATCCTCTTATTTCTTCATCTGACGGTTGTCGCTCAATTGCTAAATATTTCTTACATACCCTTAAATCTTTCTCAGACATCACGACTGAAGGGAAAGCACTTAGTCTTGTTGTCGCTGGGTCCATTTTCTCCTTCTGGTGACCATGCGATAAAACATTAACATCCACTCGCCTTATGACACATGTCACCCAGTCAATTATTCACTTACTACATAATGGAGAATTGAGCCATCATCTTGTTCTGGCGACTACCCGACTACGCTTTACTGTAACCCTCAGACGGTCAGTCCCTTATTTACCATCAAAATCTCTTAACCTCCATTTATTCTTGAGACCACGTGACTAAAGGCTTTGCATAACTTTAACTTTGGATTCATTTGGTGATAAAGCGACATGAAGCAATCGCGAAGTCTGAAGACATTTTCATAACTGTTGAGAATTTCCTACGATTACTCGACTAAGAAGTGGGTCCTTTTTGCATAAAGCCTTATGATATAATTATCTTGTGACTACCCAACATGAAGAAATCATAGAGTCTTTTAAAGTCAAAGGAATATACTAAACTTGAACGAGACCATGCGACAAAAGGAAATCGCCAAGTCAGGAAGATTTAAGGAATATTCAGTTGGAGTAATACGACGAGGCAAATTTATTAAGACACGTGACTTAAGTGGATAGAAAAAGTAACATTGAAACATAAGCGCCTTGACCTAGGTTTTGTTTTTCAATGTTCAACATTTGAAGACTAAGGGTTTCAGGGTTTTGCAAATTAAGGTAAGTTCAGACCTGAAAACCTAAAAACTTGACACAAGTAAGGCCAAAAGGAATGAGAGATAGCCAGACTTGAATACACCAGATCACAGAGAGAAGGACAGGGAACCAGGAAAACTACCAAAATAATAAATACAACCAACAACGGCTCTAATGCAGATTGGCTAAACAAGGTTTATGACAAAGAACCACAGAATCTCTGGTTGCAGACCTCCCTTAACAATGGAGCAAAACCCTAAAATAGAAAGGGAAAGATATGTACCTAACTTACAAACAAGGGAGAAGGAAAAGAACATATAATACATACTTGTGCACTTTGAACTTTTACTCAAAGAAAGGCTTCAAAAATTGTGCATGCACAGGAAATTCAAAGAGATCTCCTTCCATATTCTTCAACAAATGTGAGTCTTTTCCAAATTTTTCTTCAACAATGAACGGTCCTAGCCATAAAGACTCAAACTTCTTATGCTTGCCTTTGTCCTCTGCTCTTGCATTCCATTGGAGAACTAAATAATCAATTTGGAACTTTCTCTCAGTAGCCCTCCTGTCAAAAAGATATTTGATTTTTTGATGTAGCTTCACATTTTCTCTCTTACTATTTCTCCTTATTTCATCTAATTCAATCAACTGCATCATTCTATTTTGCATATTGTCAGAGACATCCAAATGTTCCTCTTGTATGAATTGGCAAATGGGAAATAAATTGTTAATAGGTAATCTCGCTTGTAAACCATACACCAACTCAAAAGGAGATTGACCAGTTGCCTTCTTAAGTGTAACCCTATCAGCCCAAAGAGCTAATCTCAATTTTGTATGCCAAGTCCTTTTATTTTGCTCCAGAGTCCTCTTCAATATTTTCAATATGGTTTTATTGCTAGACTCAGCTTTTCCATTGTCCTATGGGTGATATGGGGAGGAATATGATATTGTAATCCCATACCTTTCACAAAAATTTGTCATTTCTTCTGATCTGAAACTCATAGCATTATCCATTATTAATTTATTAGGCACTCCAAATTTGGTCAAAATATTTTCTAATAGAAATTAAGTAACCACCTTACTTGTTTCTTTCCTTATGGGGATAGCCTCAATCCATTTAGTAAAGTAATCTGTGGCAACTAAAATCCAACTGTGCCCTGCACTAGACTTTTCTTGAAATTCACCAATAAAATCAATGCCCCATACATCAAAAGGAGCCTCAGTACTCACCAGGTTGAGCAATAGAGCACCTGCAAATTTCAATTTATTGGAGAACCTCTAACATGGTTCACATTTCCTAACATGTGTATAAGTATCTTTGAACAAAGTAGGCCAATAGTATCCTGCCCTTAAAATCCTATGGGCAGTGGTCTTAGCAGAAAAGTGACCTCCACACTGTCCTTCATGCATCTCAATTAGGACTTTCTCAGCTTGATATTTGTCAAGGAACAGTAACAGCACACCATTCTTATCTTTCCAAAATAAATCACCTTGAATCAAAACATATCTTTGAGCTTGCAATTTCAAACTTCTCTTTTGATTATTAGACAAATAATCAGGACACTTAGAATTTTTGAGGAAGAAAACAATGTCAGTATAATATGGTTGTCTCTCTATACTAGTAATGGCTTGGTCATTTACTCCTATCTGATTTGATTGCACTAAATCTAGGTTCTCCTCTGTCATTAGTTTAGCCAAGCCTTGACCTCTTACCAATTTGGTGATATTGATTCCCAGATTGAACTCTTGAATCCTTGTAATCCATTTGCATCTCTTACCAGTAACCTCTGACTGTGTAAGAATATCTTTCACTGTTAAATGTGGAACATAGGCCTGCACCTTGGCACATACCAAATAGGGCCTAAAAGACTTCACAGACTTTACCAATGCATAGGCTTGCTTTTCCATTATTTCATAGTTAAGTTCTGCAGCTTGCAAGGATTTACTATAAAAGGCTATGGGATGTTCGAATCCTTGCTCATTTTTCTGAAGAAAAATTGCAGCAATTGTATGAAATGAAGCAAATGAAAATAGGGAGAAAGGCTTAGTGTAATATGGTGATTTCAACACTGGAGTTTCCTACACTACCTTCTTTATCCTTTCAAAAGCTTGTTGGGCCTCATCACTCCAACTAAACTTAGTATCTTTTTTCAGCAATTTCACAATGAGCTTCACAATTTCAGCAAAATTGGCCACAAATCTTCTGACAAAGTTAATCTTTCCTAAGAAAGATTGTACACTCTTTAAATTTTTTGGGGCAACTACCTTCTGAATTGCTTCTACCCTCTAAAGGTCTATTCTTACCCCTTCTTTGGATACTATATGTCCAAGAAACTTTCCCTCCTTAACTGCAAAATGACATTTCTTAGGGTTTAATGAAACACCATATTCTAATGCTTTATTGAAAATCTTACCCAAATGATCACAATGATCACTAGCCCTCTTTGAATATTCAGTTAAGTCATCTTGGTAAATAACCATGAATAAATCAATAAACTCTTTGAAAGCAACATCCATGGCTCTCTGAAAAGTTGCACCTGCATTTATCAAACCAAAAGGCATTCTGACATAAACATATGTTCCCCAAGGAGTAGTAAATGCAGTTTTATATTGCTCTGACTCTTTGACTAAAACTTGGTTGTAACCTGAAAAACCATCCATCATTGACAAAAATTTACAACCAGTGACCTTATGCAACATTGCTTCCATATTGGGCAGTGAATAATTATCTTTTAATGAAGCAATATTGAGATTTTTGAAATCAACACATAATCTGATGTCATCATTTTTCTTTCTAACTGGCACTAGATTTGACACCCATGTTGAATTTCTAATAGGTTTGATTATCCCAGCATCCTTAAGTTTCATCAATTCCTACTGCATTTTGGGAGTCAACAAGGGGTTAATGGGCCTTTGTTTCTGTCTAAATGGCTTGACATTGGATTTCAAAGCAATCTCATGTTGGAAAAGGTCCTCTCTATATGCCTTCAAGTCATCATATGACCAAGCAAAAACATGCTTGTATTTTCTCAGTAACTTGATCAGATTTATCCTTACATGAGAGTCCAGACCTTTTCCTATATAAACTATCTGAGGATTATTTTCTGATCCTAAATTTGTTTCTTCCAAATCCTCAATGTTTGCATTGCTTATTTTTGCTGAATCATTTTGTTGGCTAACAAACAATGCCTCAAGTTCAACCAAACCTTTAGGAATCTGATTAGAACTCAATTGAACAACTTCATTTCCAAAAATGTAATCCTTTCTGTCATCTGATTCTAACAAGGAGCTTTGGTTTTCATACTGATCCAAACATTGCATGAACCTCAGAATATCTTGATCATCTTGGAACACTTGCCAATTGTATATGTTATCTGGGACAACTGGTCTTGTCTTGACTTCGAGTATTGATACTCCATGTAAGGTCAAATCATCATTTTTCAAAGAAACATTGGCTAGAAAATCAGCCATAATATTCTTTGACCTTTCCAACCATGTTATATTAAAAGCATCAAACATCTCAAGTTGATCCCAAACAACATGTTTGTACATTTTCAATTTGTCATTTTTTACAACATATTTGGATCTGACTTGTGCTACCACTAACTCAGAGTCTCCATAAACCTTTAAACATTTTATACCATGTTTGATAGCAATTTCAAGTCCTAAAAACAAGGCCTCATACTCTGCAGTATTGTTAGTACACTGAAAAGCTAACAGAAATGAGTATTTAAAAGTTGTACATGATGGGGATATTAATAATACTCCTACCCCTGATCCTTCTTTAGAGAAAGCACCATCAAAGTACATGTTCCATATCCCATCCTCTTGTAAGATTAATTCCTTATTCAAAGGGTCAGCTTCTTGATCTTTATGCTCATCCTGTTGTATTCTAAAATTTTCCATGTCTATGTCAATGCAACAGTTAACATGAGTATCCTCATATTTTTCTATCATGTGGGGAGTTCGGCTCTCTCTCAAAACACTGACATTCTCTCCAGCAATATTGAAAGTATCATATGACAAATCATTTTGTATACTTCCTCCCATTGAGGCACTCCATTTTCTTGATAACAACATGCCATAATGAGGTGGTATATCAACCACAAGAACATTCATAGTCATCACTATATCAGGGCAAAGTGCCAGTCTATAAGGCATGACCTCAATAGTACCAATTACAGGGACTTCTCTGGAATCCATAGCTCTGCACCTCCCATAAGGTGTATGAACTTGTAGGCCCATTGCCCATGATAATCTCAACCAACATAACTGTATTAGAAGCTCCTGAATCAATCATACAATTCTTGAGCATTTTGTCATTAATTATTAATGAAAGAAAAAATGGGTCCACCACCTTTGGAGAAGAAGTTACATTTAAGAATATTTGAGGAATCTCAGATGTCAACATCTCATCCTCATTTCCCTTGATAGGTGGCCTCTCAGATACATCCACTGGGTTTTGAACTTTTATTATAGGTACACTATTTAATAATGACATCACCTTTTCCTTAGTTTCCTTGATCCTCATCATTTCCAGAAATGGTACCTTAACTGTCATCTGAGACAAACATTTACCCATTTCAACTGGAGTATAACAAATATTTGAATGTTTTGACTTATCAATGATAACTTCATTATCTTCACTGTGTTTCTTTTGGAATGACTCTTTCAACTTTTTATTTTCTATCTTTTGAAAAGGAACAATTTTTTCTTTTCCCTTTTCATCTTGTATAACATTCGGCTCTACAGCTTTCATGATGATCTTGACCTTATGTTTATTTACATTTTCTCAAGGTTCTTCTTTCTTCTGAACATACTTAGTGTCTGGTTTATTATCCTTTATGAAAACACCTGACGGCTGGCTACCAGTTCCACCTACCACCCTGTTCCTTAAGCGGTAATTGCTTCTAGCTTTATTTACTAACTCAGTGGTAATTATAGCCTTTTCTTCATCTGAAGATTTTCTTATGAGTGGAACATCTTGGCCATCTTGAGCATAACATATAATACTGTCATCAATTTCATCAACTTCACTGTCAGATAAGATCTGTTGATGGTGATTCTCAACCTTCCTTTGTGAAACATAGGAATCATGATTTTCCTCTTCACTATTTGAATCAGTATCATGGCATGAATAAGTTTTAGTCATACTATGATCACACTATTCCCCCTGATCATTTTCTTGTTCCTCATTTGCTTTTAAATCCAAGGAAATGACACAAAAATTAGGATTATGAGGAGCATCACAAGCTTCACACCAAGTCTCCTGATTGCATAAATGGACTGAATTTCTATGAAGGGGGTCTAGAGTTTTGTTATCTTTTCTTTCTTTCTTGGGTGTACCAACAGGATTTCCATCCTTGAATTGAGTTCCATATGGGTGATTTTGCATTCTATTCTGAGGATTGTAAGTATTATTGTAAAGAGGTTTATTGTTTTGAGGAGCTCTATATTCTTTGTACTCTGGTTCTTTCAGATTGCTCTTACTAAACCTAGGATCATCTCTCCTATTTAACTTACCTGACACCCTTCTATTCATTTCAATATTGACTGCTATCTTATAAGCATCAGTGAGTGTTCTAGGATTTTTATCTCTCAGAGCATATCCCATCTTGGAATCAAAGGCATTTAAATAAGTTTCTAGACATACTTCTTCATCTAGCTTTATCTTCTGAAACAGCTTATGCATAGCTCTTTGAAATCTTGTATTAAATTCTGTAACCTCTTCATTGTAATTTTTCTTGATATTATTGAACTCATTCAATAAAAAGCCCTTATTTGTCTTATCTCCATACTGATCTTTAAACAACTCAACCAACTCATCCATAGAAACAACAGAGCCATTAGCAAGGCTCCTAAACCATTCTCTTGCATCTTCAACAAGGGACTAAACAAATAGTTTCATTAGTACATCTTCATGGGTGATATTAAATTCATCAACAAAGTCAATGAATTTTATTAAGTGTGTCTCACAAGAAATCACATTATTACCTACAAATTTTGGGAGCTTTTCTCCTATATCACCCACATCTTTAGGAAAGGCATTAGGGTATCCAGGGATACTAACAAAATCAAATTGTTTGTACCTCTCATTATGTAGTGGTTTCCTTTGAAAACTATCATCTTCTTTAGCCATAGTAGCTTTTCCTCTAGAAAATGTATTATTCTCTGGTCCAGAAAAAGAATACTTT
>MU226698.1:1250746-1266893 GCA_018584345.1 Thuja plicata
CTTCTTGTCTCATTCTTCTTGCATTCATGGCTATTCATATAGATTAGAATCATGTTTATTTCCATAGATTAATCTTGCATTTGCATTTCCTTTCATATATTTAGCCATGCATTGTTATCATTTAGATTAATTTCCTTTTATGCATTGCAATCATATAGATTAGATCTCATTTTCATGCATTCAAAAGCCTCGTTTCATGGTGTATTTTCAATAGACACAACTAGTTCAATCTGAGGGCCTTCATTTTACATTTTTACACATCCATGACTAGAGAGCTATGGATCGATATTTGAGGCCTCATTCTTGAGCAACCTTGGATGGAATGATTCATAGAAGTGTGACAACATTTATGCACACAACCCCCAATTATGCCCAAACAACTCTTCAATCGACTGACATAATTCATTCAAATCAGATTTAATCTCCCAAGTCATCTAATCACTAATTTACATTAATCACTTTAGCCAATCCAATCAAATCAAATCAATTCAAATCAATACTTGGCTAAGGTAATTAATTTAAAGGGAATTAATGAAATTCTAAATCATACCTCATCACTTGCAAAATCAATCCCCTAGCCTAAATCAATTCAGCTTGACTATAGTCCTAATTAATTATTACAAAGCAATCAAAAGCTTAAATGATTAATTAAATCCCTATTATTGAGTGAATATTTTATTACAAAAATTAATTTCATTAATATTCCCTCTAACCTAACCAATCTCAACTACCCAACCATGAGTTCAAACTCATCCCAACCCCTTCTCACATACTAATTCTTTTTAATTAGCTAATTAACCCCAATTATCTAATCCCCCCTCCACTCATTCTCCCTCCTCCCATCTCTATCTCCTTAATCACATGTCTTAAGCCTTTAACCTAATCCTAAGCTACCCTTAAGCTTGTCACATTCCTAAATCTATGATTAGGAATTCAACCCTCACCCATGATTCTTAAACCCCCACCCATACCTCATTAATGCTTTCATAAATGAAGAATTAATGGCTCTTACACATTCTCTTCCACACTCCTCATTAATGAGTCTTACACCCTCATTAATGGAAGCCCTTCTAGAGTCTTCTCCCCTTCCTCCATTTCTTCTATAAATAGGATGGATTTTAAGCTCAAATTACCCTTGCTCTTGCCCTTGAACTTTGAAATAGATTGTTGTAATTCTCCTAATTTTGAAGAGTTGAAAGCATTTTTATGCTACTCATTTTCATATAGATTTATATTGCATCATAGTTAAATGATACTTTATATTGTTATAATCTTCATTTCTAGAGCTAGGATGCATGTTTCTTAAACATATTTCTTACGATTTTGATCATATTTAGATTAATTTTTCATTTGAATCTTCCATTATTAGGTTGTATATGTCACTGGAATATGCATAATTTGAGGGCTATTATGTTATTTTTCATACTCCTCCTAGATAGGAAGCAATAGATCAATTTTGGTGATTGCTATGTTTTCTAATCTTTTGTTTTTACTAATGCAATGATCTATTGAAGTGTTGTGTCTCTCTTAATAGGTACAAAAATCACACACACATCTCTGGTGCCCACCCTAGGGCGAGATTGCTCAAAATTTCACAAAATTCTGCTCTCTGCCCGTGACATTTTCAAAATTTGCAGGCAATTTATCATTTCTGGGAGCAACTTATTGTTTCTGGTAAATCTTTTATCATTTTCGGGAGAAACTTATCATTTTTGGTCAATATTTAATCATTTCTTAGAGTTTAATATCCTCTTCCATTACATTTATGGAAGGTAAAATTTGGCCTTAAAATCATTTCTGGTAGATTATTTTTTCATTTTTGGTACATGTTATCGTTTCACGTAAAAGGCTTATCGTTTTGGGTGAAGATTATTGTTTGGGGTAAAAATTGTATCATTTTTAGGGTTTATCATTTTGGCTCTCTGAAATATCATCTGGCGTCCAGGGGGAAAAATATAGATTTCTATCATTGACAAATTTGATTTCTAAGTTGCTAACATGGTTGTTTTCGTGATTGTGATTCTATTTTTAGCAGCCTAACTTATGTTTGCAGATTATTGTCAGAGCTAAGAGAGAAAAAAAAAGGATACTAAATTGTGGGTTTATAGATTGTTGATCCCTTATCTTGACTTCTATTCTTTTTTTTTACGCTTTTGAAACTAATGACATTTTCTAATCTTCTACTAAACTGACTAGAGGAATATGCTCTTTTCCTTTTAAGGAAAATCAGAAACTCACAAATCAGTTTATGATTTGAAATGAATTTGGAGAGAATTTAACTAGGTAAACAAAACTAAATTTCTTTTGGATCAGTAAATGAACAACTGAAAACACTAAATTTGTGGGATAAATGAACAAATACATCATTTAATTCTTTTTGGGATAGAAATTGAACAAAACAAAGCACTTAACATTGTGGGCTAATTGAACAAACTTGTTATTTAATTGGAATCACAAATTGAACAAGCTACTTGTCTAAAATTGGGGAAAGTGAACATTGCAAATTTACTTTCAAGCATTCTATTTTCCATAAAGTAGGAACATCTTAAATCGAGCACAACATTGCTTGAGGAAACGAACTGTTTGATTGACTCTATTTTGGAATAAAATGACATGGACTAGGAGAGTATGCTCTTCTTCTTTCGAAGAATCAGAAATCTAGAAATCCTAAGCTTGCCAATCCTTTGTATGCTTATTTAACAGTAGAGGGCCTACAAGTTGAGGAAAAAATATCTCATGAATGACCCATGTGAGGATAGTTTTTACGCCAACCCTTCCAACTCACTATAAATAATTTCTTCCTCGTAGGCCAAAACCTCAGAATATGGAATCAGTTTTGTTTCTATAATTTTGACATCATTCCTTGAACATGCTTGGGTATGTGTAGAGTGGAGCCGCTTGAGTCTTTCTTGCGAGACTACACATATTTGAGTACTCATAGGGCTATACGCCTTAATTTTTCCTTATGCAATTCTATGGGAGATGGTTTTGAATGGATTGCCCCATCATAAACAATGAACTTTGTAGACCAAGTACCTGATTCATCTCCGAAAGGGTGATAATCCTTGTGCAAGGAAAAAAGTAATTGCCCCAAGACACTTGTAATATTGTGCCCTCAGTTGCATTTGGAGTTCGCTAATACAACATCATGACTAGAGCCATTGTGTGCTTGGTGATGGCTATATTCTGATTGGCATTTGAGTGTGTACCTAAGTCAATGAGGAAGGATTTTCATCCTCTATGTAGAAAATAGGGCATAAGGATGTGTTTGTTCACCCTTTAACAATGCAACAATGCTTGATGTAACTGAAAATTATTAAAAAGATAACACCTTCATACAAGAAAAAAAATTCAAACCTTGGTCTACATGTGTTTTTCACTCACTGAAAAATCTCAGAATGGGATCTTCGATCAAACAAACTTCAGGCACTTCCAAGACAAAACTGAAAAAATTTGATAGTAGGAACTTTCATCATTGCCTCTCAAAGGAAGATAGTTTATTTCAAATCCCCTTTTGACTCTTTAAACTGTCCTTATTTCTTTTTCTGGTCTCACTGTGGTTGTATCAAAAAAATTTCAGATGTCTACCTTGCATGTCCTTTTGGATTTTCACAATTGGTCCCAAATCGTGTGGTCTTTACACTCAACTAAACAAATTGATTCCTAGCTCACTATCAGGGTACTCTAACACCCTCTGACACTGGATTCACTTACTTAAAACAATCGACTCTCATTGGTTCCCAGCTCACTATCAGGGCACTCTAACATGCTCTAACATTGGAATCAATCACTTTGAAGTTGGAATCAATCACTTTGAAGTTGGAACCATTCCAAGACTTTGATCAAGAAAATCTTATGATCACTGAAAACACATGGGATAGACCCTATGGTCTTAACAACAAAGAAGAAGAGATTCTCATTAAGACACTATCTAAGAAAATGCAAGATTTGAAATCTAAAATTCAAGACTTAAAATAAGAAAAGGATACCTCATCAAGTGGGTCTTCACTAAGATAAATATTTCCTCTTCTCTATGATCAGAAGACACACATATCTTCACATTCTTCAAAAAATGAGAAACCTACTTATGGTAATCCTATCTTTGATCAAGAGATTATTTCACAGGATCACGTCGATCCTATCTTTGGTCAACGTCTTCATAATCTTGAATCCAACATCTCTTTGGAGAGTTCAAGTGGGTCTACATGTACAAGGGATAGATCATTTATTCCTTTGACATGATCTTACACAACAATGCTAGCAGAGCTTCTTGAAAACAATCTCACCACATTGCCTCAAACCACCTCATGTGGAATGTCATTTGTGAGTACCTACTGTGCCTATCATAAAAAAAATAAGCATAAAAATTCACATTGTATGGAGTTAAAACATAAAATCCAAGATCTAATTGATAAATCCATAATGAAAGTTGAAGATACCAATCCCAAGCATGATCAAAATCATGAACCTATGTCTAGAAATGAGCTACATTCTATGTCTACTTCTTCTACTCTTCCTCCATTTGAAAAAGCTTCAAGGATATCCAAATATTCTCCATCACACAAAGATCCTAATTCTTTTCATGATAACTATGTATACCCTCAAGGGATACCTTTAAAAGAGATGCAAGATAATCTATATCTTACAGCAATTACATTCCATGCTCCTAAGATTAAAGACCCTAAGATTTCATGTACTTAAAATCCTATTTTGGCTAATTCCCCAGCAATCCTTCAAGAATCCCTCATGAAGATTAAAACTCCTATCTTTTCCTTTGGAGTGGGTCCATGTCAAGAGGATAATAAAAAGAACAAAGAAATAAGTCTTACTAATGATCAAGATCAAGACATTATCCTATCCCCTCCAACATTTGACAAAGATCCCATATCCCTACAATCTAAAGATGATCACCTCGTATCTTTTCATTTCCTTCAAAAAGATATTTCTCCATCTCAAGAGCTACATAGCCCTCCATCTCCAAAGAAAGATCTTAATACTTCTAAAAATTCTATTGAAAATCAAGATCAAGGTACTCTTCCTACATTATACAAAGGCCCTTGTCAAGATCAACATATCCCACCATATCCTTCGCATAAACCTCCATATCCACCTCAAGAAACTATTATTCCTCCAAATCCCTTACATGACAATAAGTTGCCTCAAGCATCAAGGGTTCCATTTAGAATGGATCCTATCAAAATTACACGTGAGCCTATGGTTATGAAGATGAATTTGAAAAAAAAGATCCTTGGTCGAGAAGCTCACTCTAAAGATATTGATACTCATTTCACACCTTATATTCCCCCATTTGCACACAAGAATAATCCTTCTCCATCTTCCAAATCTATCCTTGGTCCATATGTTAAAAAGTGGAAAGCTTCAAACCTTCCGTCTATATTGGGTCCATATATCCCTCAATCCACTTATCCTATCTCCTATCAAGATCAACAAAACATGCATCTTTCAAACCTCCATATCAACACATCCATATGAACCGTCCATATAGGTCTTAGTCATCCACACATCCCAAGTATTTTGGAAGTAATTTGGATGTCAAACAAAGAAATCAAAATTTCAAGAATCTGCTTACATATGGTTACTATGTCCAATCTAATCGACATGTGAATACGAAGAACAATGAAACATTCAAGAGACCACAAAGGTCCACGAAGAAGAACATAATATAAAAGAAAATATGGGTTCCTAAACCCATCATGGAAGAATTATGTTCCAACATTGAGAAAAGAATAATATCAAGGAAAATATGGGTTCCTAAATCCATCATGGAAGAATTGCGTTCTAAATCATCCAAAAGCAAAGGAAAATCAAAATTTATGTGGATTCCCCAGTCTCTCTTAAAAGGCTTGAACAAAGAGGAAAAATTAGAATTGGCATCAGAGCTTCCAAAGGCTTCCACTTCATCTTCTTTCACACATTTTCCATCTTCTAACTCTATTTTGGGTCCTCATGTCCCAAAATCCATTACCTTGAATACTTCCTCCATCTTCGGTCCTTATGTACCAAGGTCCCTATCCATTCATACATCAAAAACTCAATCCATACACTACCCTTCAAAGAATGTGTTTATTTTGATCTTATCACCTGCTATCCTTCCATATTGGGTCCTTACATTCCTTCTTTTCCTCTCATCCAGTCCATTGCATAAAATCTTGGCTTCCATCTTCCTTATTCTCTATTTCATATCTTTTTAATCACCCTATCAACATCTTTGAGCATACTTTCAGTTTTCTTGGCCTATCATAGAATATACTTCAAAGGAGCACTATCCAAAGAGAATGATGCATAAATTCCCTCCTCAAAATTTAAAAAAAAATAAGAAAAAAAAAGGTGCCTTAGTGAAAACCTGGTAAACAGGCACCTTGGTAGAAAAAGTAAAGAGAAAAAGATTCATCCTATGGTGAAAACCACTTCTTGTGGCACCTTGGATAAGTACCATGATGAAAACTTGGCAAACAGGTGTTACACATAATTCCTCCTACTTGCACTCTTCACTTGGGGGCAAGTTCCTTCCATGACATCATATCCCTCATATCTTTCATCCATTTGTCGTCTAGTGATCTTGACAAGGTTGGGTCTATTCATGAACAAATTGTATATCTTACTCACTTGCTCTTGTACTTTTCTCACAATCATGATCTCTCTTATCCCATGTCCAAATTCACTACCCTCGCACTAATCCTACATCATCTCTTATCTTGATGGTGCTATTCTATCAGTTTACCCCTTGGTCTTCACCAAAAGGAAGAAACAAATAAAATGAAAAACAAGTTCTAAAGAAATCTCTTGACATGTCGACTCTTTTGGGACTCCATGATATCCTACATACTTTTCATGACATCAGGTCATTATCCTATCTAGCATTTCGCACTCACCCTAGCTTGGGTAATCTTGAGGAGACTCTCTTTTAGGGTGACATTCACCCACTTTTGCTTCTCCACTTCTAATCTATAAATCCATCTGTAACACCCTACATCCTTCTAGACATTGGGGGCACACAAATTTGATCATGCTTGAAAATCGGTATTCTATTATGAATCTTCTACAAACTGGCAAATAGGCTTCACTTGTGTTCTGCGCTCCATCTATCAATACATTGTTGACACTAGGCCTTCACGATTACACCTGTGCTAAGAGTTGACTTTATTAATATCTTATCCTTGCTTGGGATTTGTATGCATTTCTATCTTAGGGAACAAATCATTCTACACTGGGGGCATCTCAATGCTTGCACTAAACTATCCCTTTCATAAAATAAGGATGGCACAAACAATGCACTAACATGAACAGTGTTCATAAGACCTACATTGAACTGCAAACAGGAACAAAGTTATACAAAGACATGGAAGACATATTGCTTGAATTCCAACTTTTGATTGATGAATCTATAATGCGCTTGAAAAATGAATCGATAGTATTTCCCAATACTATTTAAACACAGTTTGATCTTCGTTTGATTATAAATCTTTTATGTACCCATGTTGTTTTCACTGGGGGCATCTAAGAAGTTATAAAATTTATTTGATTGATTCACAATTGATAGTTGTTATGTCTTTTGAGTTACTCCATGATGTCCGTGCAAAGACAAAGAGTCGCAAGGATAGGGGGCATAAGGTTTTCTTGATTTTCTACGTATGGTGATTGTTCCAAATGATCCTATACATTTCACCTAACTTGGATGTTTATGGTAAGAGCTGCCACCATGAGTGGATAGCCGCATATATCTCAATCTTCATTATGTATAAACTCTAGTGAGGTTGAAACAATTTCCTTGTCTATTTTCTAACTTAGATTCTCACTAAGGTATACCAAGCATAATATACCCAAGGATATGAATTTTCAAGGTCACTGAGGGTCCAATATCTTACCTTATACAGAATCTGATATAATAAAAGGAAGGTGACTATTTTGTTATCTTGGCTTCTATGCCTTGATGCCTAAGTCTATTTCTGATATTTTAATAAAACATAGTATTCATACTTTCATAATATCAGTGGATATTAGTGATTGTTGTACTATCAGGTGATATCCATTCCAAACAGCACCCAATGATGATAAAATGCTACAATATCTGCAAATCAGTGATAGTCCTAAGAGTTTGCATATAACTGTATTTAGAGATTGCATGATGCATTTTGAAAGAACAACATAAGGATTTGATCTCAAACTCCTTTCTATTTTTAATTCATCTGAAATCCAAGATATATATATCCATGCTTCCTAAAATCTTTGATCAATTGGGAACAAAACTGAACTCACATTTTAACGTAATTAACTTGGTACCCGTGTGTTTACTCTTAACACACCTTATTTTCTTCTAAATTCTTCTAATCTATTCTTTCTTTCCCTACCTGACCCGTGCAAATGATACATCATTTCAACAAAGGGATTTTATTCTTTTCTTCGATTTCGTTCCTGAGGGGGCATGATCACACTACTATCAATCAAATTTTTGCTTGAAACATCATTAAAAATGACTTCATTATTAAACAAACTAGGGGAATGACTATTTTCTTAACTAAGTCAGGACTTTTGGAGAGAAAGCTTTGGTTCCCATGAGTTGGATATCTTATGTTTCCTCATTTTAAAAGATTCTTACTAAGCTCCTGGCAGCTTCATACTAACTTTTGGACGACAACCAAGTTCAGAATCAGTATTATCAACCTTTGGATGACAACCAAGTTCAGGATTGGTATCTTTAAGATCTATTATTGATCTTTGGATGAAAACCAAGTTCAAAATCAATACTTTCAATTTAGTTTGATCAAGTGTGAGACTGATCTCATTAGGCATTTCGTTCGATCATGAGCGAAATTCTCAATCTTTTTGAAGTCAACATCAAAAACTTTCTTTGAATCAATGCACTACTCACACATAGATTCAAAGAGGGGAAAATGTAACCACCTATATTTGGTCTACTCTAACCATAGACCCTATTTTCCCTAAGTGTGATCGTACCCCCAATTATACCCAGACAACTCTTCAATCGGTTGGCATAATTCATTCAAATCAGATTTAATCTCCTAAGTCATCTAATCACTAATTTACATTAATCACTTTAGCCAATCCAATGAAATCAATTCAAATCAATACCTAGCCAAGGTAATTAATTTAAAGGGAATTAATGAAATACTAAATCATACCTCATCACTTGCAAAATAAATCCCCTATCGTAAATTGATTCAATTTGGCTATATTCCTAATTAATTATTGCAAATCAATCAAAAGCTTAAATGATTAATTAAATCCCTATCATTGAGTGAATATGTTATTACAACAATTCATTTCATTAATATTCCCTTTAACCTAACCAATCTCAACTTCCCAACCATGAGTTCAAACTCATCCCAACCGCTTCTCACATACTAATTCTTCTTAATTAGCTAATTAAACCTAATTATCTAATCCCCCCTCCACTCATTCTCTCTCCTCACATCTCTATCTCCTTAATCACATGTCTTAATCCTTAAACCTAATCCTAAGCTACCCTTAAGCTTGTCACATTCCTAAATCTGTGATAAGGAATTCAACCCTCCCCCTAAAGCCAAAGTTATCAAGCTTGACCTTAAACCCTCACCCATGCTTCTTAAAACCTCACCCATACTTCTTAAACCCTCACCCATACATCAATAATTCTTTCATAAATGAAGCATTAATGGATCTTACACATTCTCTTCGATAGTCCTCATTAATGAGTCTTACACCCTCATTAATGGCAGCCCTTCTAAAGTCTTCTCCTCTTCCTCCATTTCTTCTATAAATAGGATATATTTTAAGCTTAAATGGCCCTTTCTCTTTCCCTTGATTTTTGAAATAGATTGTTGTAATGATCCTAATTTTGAAGAGTTGAAAGCATTGTTATACTACTCATTTTCATAAAAATTTATATTGCATTATAGTTTTGATATTTTGTATTGTTATAATCTTCATTTCTAGAGCTAGGATGCATATTTCTTAAACATATTTCTTATGATTTTGATCATATTTAGGTTAATTTTCATTTGAATCTTCCATTCTTAGGTTGTATATGTCACTGGAATATGCATAATCTGAGGGCTATTATGTCATTTTTCATACTCCTCCTAGATAGGAAGCAGTAGATCGATTTTGGTGATTGCTATATTTGCTAATGTTCTACTTTCACTAATGTAGTGTGTGGTATACACTATGAAGAACTCAGTGTTCACTATCATTTAGTGTGCATTGTCCATTGGTGTTTACTATCACTCAGTGTATACAAAACTTTTATGTTTTACTGACCAAATAAACTTTGTCTCTTCGGCTCTTCAAGGTTATGACCAATATGTGTATGAATAATCATATCATATTAAGTTTGCATCAAACAAAATACAATACATTAAGTGATTTAATGTCTTGCATAAATTTTGTAGCTCGGTGATCATCAACTTATCATCTTCAAACATTCAATCAGTTATAGTTCATCAATCTCTCCCTTTGGCATTGATGGAAACATACTATGAAATATGCAATATAAAATATGACATAACATACCTAACTTAATGTTCTATAACCAATTCAATTATCCGAGTCTTGATAAGCTCTTCTATCTTAGATTTCATTCTATGGTGTGCTCCTCTTTTCTTCATTCCCTTTAATGGATAGGTGTAGAAATTCTATCTTTTGATTATGTCTCTCCCTTTCCTGTAGAATATCTTCTCCCTCTTTTGGATAGATATGCAGTGTTAACTCTCTCTAATTGTCTCCCTTTGATGGATGGTTACCTCATTGAATATCTCTCTCTTTGGATATTCAATGAGATAACCATCCAAAAAAAAATTACAACTCTATTGTAGCCAACAATATTTTTCTCCCTTTGAAGATTTCTCTCCCTTTAGTGGACTTATATGTCATTTTAGTCCACATATTAGATTGCATTAACATAAATAATATTCTAATAATGTAAAGGCTGACGCAACATTCTATTCATCTGAGTGACCAGTAGACAAGGGTTGAACCCCTAGTCTATTCCTCAGGTACTCAAATGTATCTTTTCACAATAGTTTTGTGAATATGTTTGTTAGTTGTTCTTTTGATTGTACATATTCCAATATTACCTCTTTCTCTCATACTTGTTCCCTTAATTAATGATACTTAATAGCTATGTTCTTTGTCTTAGCATGCATTATAGGGTTCTTTGAGATGTTTATAGCACTAGTATTATCACAATAGATAATTAATGGGTCAAGAATTTCTTCATTCATACCTTTCAGCAATTGCTTGATCCATGCAATGTTAAATCAATTTGCACCAGCACCTACATATCTTGCTTCTACAATTGATTGAGATATGCATCCTTTCTTTTTACATATCCATATGACAATTCTATCACCCATAAATAATGCTCCTCCTATAGTTCTCTTTCTACGATCTAAGTTTCCAGCCCAATATACATTAGTGTAAACTTGTAGCTCAAATTTTCCTTCTTTATTGTACCACAAATCATAGTCTTCAATATTCTTTAGATACCTCAAAATTCTTTTAACATCAGTCATGTGTGATTCTGTAGGATTAGTAGAGAATCTTGCAGATATACCATTTGCATGTGCTATATCTGGTCTAGTATGTACAACATACATTAGTTTGCCAATCATAGATTTCTATAAGGTCTAATTTACCTCAGTTGTCTTATCTTTCTTTGTAAATTTTCATCTGGTTGCCATAGGTGTTCCAACTAGTTTAGATCCCTCCATCTTGAATATGTTTAGAACTTGTCAAATGTATTTGGATTGTGTGATGTAAAGGCCGTCATCCTATTGTAGAATCTGTAGTCCAAGAAAAATTTGATCTCTCCAAACATTGACATTTCAAATTCTTTGTTCATTTCATTAGAAAATGATTTGCATAGCATATCATTACCTCCAAATATGATATCATCAATAAATATCTCAGCAATCAAAAAATTATTATCAGTATCTCCTTTCAAATACATATTACTATTGTCACTTGTTCTAATAAATCCAATACTAATGAGACAAGAGTGAAGTCTTTCATATCATGGTCTAAGTCCTTTTTTCAATCCATACAAGATTTTATGTTGTTTACAAACCATGTTCCTCTTGTTAGAATCAACAAACCCTTCAGGTTGTTCAAAGTATACCCCCTCTTCTAGTATTCCATTCATAAATGCAGATTTATCATCCATTTGGTATAGTTTGAATGCTTTAAAAGAAGCACAATCAAGTAGAATTCATACTCCTTCTAGTCTAGCAACGGGTGCAAAAGGTTTCTCCATTATCAATGCCTTATTCTTGTGCATACCCTTTGCATACCAATGTTACTTTGTTCCTTGTGACTTCTCCATTCTCATTGAGTTTATTTCTTAATATCCATTTGGTACCAATGACATTTTGTCACTCGGTCTAGGTACTAATGTCCATGTTTTTTTCTTCTCAATATTTTCAATTTCTTCATTCATTTCACTAACCCATTCTTGATTCTCAAGTGTGGCATTAAAATATTTAGGCTCAAAATCACAAATTAAAAATTTATTGTTAAGTGACTTACTTCTTGTTCTCATTCCCACTCTCTAGTCTTCAATGATTTGGTCCTATGGATGGTTTCTTCTGACATATTTTACAAGTACAGGTTCAGATCTTTGTTCTTCATTTTGATCTTCTTTTTTATCTCCATTATGATCTTCATCGCTCGACTCAGCATTGTGATCATTTTCCTAATTCTCGATGTGTGCAGCCTATCGCTTGGTTGTATTACTCTGTCACTTGGCTAAGATGTCAGGTTCTTCTATGTAGACAAATTCGTTGTAATCTTTAGGTTCCTTTTTTCTTTCCTAATTATTTTTCTCAACAAATTCATCCACTTTAACATTAGCACTTTGAATGATTTTGTTTCAAGATTTGTTCATACATTTATAAGCTTTGATTTTAGTAGAATATCCAAGAAATATTCCTTCATCACTTTTAGAGTCAAGTTTCCCATTTCTATCATCTTTTAGTATATTAAATTGACTTCAAAAAATTCTAAAGTAACTCACATTTGGTGTGCTTCATACCATAGCTCATAAGATTTTGTATTTGTGTCTTTTTTCAATTGAACTCAGTTTAATGTATAGATAGGAGTACTTACATATTCTCTCCAGAATGTTTGTGTGATGCCTTTTTCAATCATTAGTGCTCTGGCACAATCAACAATTGATATATTCTTCCTTTCAACAATCCCATTTTGTTGTGGTGTTCTTGGTGTAGAAACCTATCTTGTAATCCCATGCTCATTAAAAAAGTTAGCGAATTCATCATAAATAAATTCTCCCCCTCTATCTGATCTTAAACATTTCAGTTCTTTTCCACTTTGTTTTACAACTTTAAATTTATACCATTTGAACATTTGAAATGCTTCAGATTTATCTTTTAAGAACACGACAATCATCATAATAGCTCTAACACCATAATAGCTCTTTGTTCTCATTGGTCTGTATAATTCAATATGGACTAATTCCAAAATAGTATTAAATGTGTAGGTTTTACTCTTGAAACTATACTTTGTCATTTTTCCTATTTGACAATTCTTGCACATAACATGGTCTGGATTTGAAATGATTGGTAAGCCTCTCACTTCTCTTTTCTTACTTATATTAACCATGCTGTCAAAATTCACAAGACATAACCTTTTATGGCACAACCAAATGTCTTCATTTCTAGCCAATAAACAAGTGGTCCCAATATTATCAAGATAAAATAGATTACCTTTTGTTTGTTCGCCAGTACCGATCGACTTTCCTTTTCCATTATAGATCATTGCCTTTTTGTTCTCAAATGCAACTCAGTGTCCTATGTTTTGCAGTAGTGAAACACTCAACAAATTATAGTTAAGTCCTTTCACCCAATATGCATTTTCACATCTAATCAGATTATTCAACATGGTGGTACCTTTTCCTTCAACTTGGAAAGGTGAGTCAATACCCATCCTAACTAATCCACCATTATAAAATTCGAAAGTTTCAAACTTTTCTTTATCTCTAGTCATGTGATGAGTATAAACACTGTTTGATGAACTATAATTGATTACATGTTTGAAGATCATAAGTTGATAATCACCCAGATGTTAAAATTTAATGAAATTCATTAAATCAGTTAATTTATTGTATTATTATTGATGTCAACTTGATAAATTTTGATTGGTCATACACATATTGTCATAAACTTAAAAGAATTAAAGGGACAAAATTTATGTGGTCGGTAAAAGATAAAAGTTCAGTATAAACTGAGTGACAGGAAACACCGAAAGACAGTGCAAACATATGGATAGAGAACACTGAGTAGTTCATAGTGTATATCGAGCACCATAGTAACAGAGCAAGAGTTATTAACCAAGCATAAGTTGAGTGGTCACCAAGGTAACTGAAGTTGTTACCGAGTGTAACTAAAGTCAATAACCGAACTAAATGAAGTTGATCAGCGCTCAAAAATGAAGATAAAGAATGAAAAAAACACTTAGCTGGAAGGAGGTAATTTCAATTTACTAGTTGATTGCTTTATTTATAACGATTAGTTGAACTAAAGAAATGAATAAATTTAAAGTGTAGTTATCACAGAGAGATCTGTGGAATAAAACAAAAGCAGAGCTTTACGAGTTAAAGCAAGAATGTCAAGTTTTATGGATCAAGAAGTGATCTATGATGAAAGCAAGGAAATTGAACAGTTAAATCATGTCTATAAAAAGAGATGAGTAATTAATAATGAATTAGAGGAATGATGAATATAATTCTGGTGAAGATAGAAGTCTTCATGAAGATCTGATCATACATACTAAAGAACATACCCAAGAAATTCTGTAGACAATGAGCAATAAAGGACACAACATTCACCAAGAAGAACAAAGAGGGGAGAAAAGGAATTGAAGAACATATTAATCGAAGAGGTATTATTGGACTAACAATAGATCTAAAAATCTGAAAGTTAAAGTTGTATTGTTGAACAGACCATTTAATGTTTCAGTTTAACAATTGATTCAAAAAATCTTTTAACCAAGCACTAATACATTTGGGGTCGATTTGCGACGGCTATGTGTCACAATTGGGACAGCCATGTGTCTCAATTATGACAGAAATAGACGTCGCTATTTTTTAGTCACAAAATACGACGTCTTTCCTTTTCCATCGCAATTATGACTTCAATCTGTCGCTATGTAGCCCTATCAACCTCGGCATTTGGGGCATCCCCAATATAGGAAATCTATCATAATTCTATGTGTATATGTCGCAATGGCGATGAACACACCAAGCAATTGCGACGGTATTTGGGCGTCGCCAATACAGCGACCCCGTCGTAATTCTGGACGTGAACGTCGCAATGGTGACGAATACCCAAGCAACTGCGACAGTTTTTGGGCGTCGCCAATAAAGCGACCCCGTCGTAATTCTGGAGGTAAACATCGCAATTGTGACAAACACCCAAGAAACTGCGACGGTATGTGGGCGTCACCAATACAGTGACCCCGTCGCAATTCTGGGGGTAAACGTCACAATTACGACGGATTCAAGATAGAATTAAAAAAAAAATGGCATGCAAAAGCATTAAAAATTTATGTGAGAAAAATATAGTGTTAAATCATGTTTTTCTTTCTAGCTGACCCATATGCAACTACTAAATGAAACCTGTGGTGAAAGATCGTCGTGACTACACAACATGCTTGTAAGTTATATCTACTGGGGTACCGAACAAAGTCTTGACAAGATTGTCTTTACCCGTTTCATATCTTTCTTCAGGAAGATATCAGACATTATTTATACTTCCAAAATTAATATATATGTCCATTATCTGACCATCTCCTAAGAATGAGAAATCATTTGATGTCTTTAAAAAAACAAATTTGAGGAGGAATGTGAACTTGGCGTGTAAACATTAGATCATTCATGATCCTCAATGGTTCAGATAGTGCAGCTAAAGCAATATGAGAATGTAAATCATCAGACATCGAAGATGTAAAGGTAACACGTATTTTGTTGATGCACTCAACAATATTACATGGGACAGGTTGACCTATGTTTTGCCTGCCGGATCCAGAAAGACACTCCTCAAAATCTTTCAAAGTCTGCAACCAATTTATGAGCACAATCAGCTAATATATTCGTAAGGAAAAATTATTAAGGAGA
>MU226698.1:1289652-1339467 GCA_018584345.1 Thuja plicata
AATTCAACAAATTGATCCAAAAATTGAAACTCTGCATATTACTTTTCACAGTGAGCTACAGACTCATACAAAAAATACACCAAGGACAAAGAAATGTCACAGAGCATGCCTTCTGCATAAAAATGAACTCCTGGGTTACAAAATCTCTTAATCTTTGTCAAGAACTCAGAAAATTTACAGGACAGAAGGAACAAAAGAAGAAGAACCGACCCTTGCAAAATGCAACTTTTCCGCTATATATAGGGCTCAGACCATCTTGGGATCCCTTAGGATGCAACAAGCTTCGGATGATCATGGAAAACCCTAACCCTAAGACACACAGGAGAGAGGAAAAGAGAGAGAGAAGGCAGTCGAGAATGACCGAGTCAAAATAGATATTCATGGATATTTTCGTGCTCCTCCTTGATCTGGCAACTGGAAATCAGATTTGGTAGATGATGGAGCGTAGCATTTACGTTCACTGTGAATAGTCATGCACACCTGTTCACCTATACTTCTCTGCAATAACTGTCTTTCTTGTCTGTGAACAATGCATGGCCAAGTGTTCATCTTATCATTGCCCAGGACTTCTTCTCCTTCCTCGTGGCACTTCTGGAAACTTAGTCATAACTCTGTTCCTCATTTGCAACATAATGAAACCTCTTCCTTTTCACCGACATTGTAACAAATCTATCCAAACCTTGGCTGATCGCTCTGTGCATGATTATCTGCAATTGGAAACCCTCTGATCAATCCTAGAAATCCCTCTGTTACTGAGCAAAACACCCCTGAGCCATGATTCTTTCATCTGCAACATCATCCTACGTCTGGTCGCTTACTCACCCAAGCTTTACTCTATTTCCATCTTTATGTGCGAGTGCGCGATGACAGCTTCATCCCTTTGAATCGCTCAGTCGCAGCCTAATCTTTCTTCCTTCTAAATTCTGGGCGAGTACGGGATGAGCTCTGTTCTTCATTGCATCTTCCGTGATGGCGCAGTCGCGAGCGGCTTTTCTCTTTGTTTCTTTTCGCCGTGACTGAGCGACGAGGAGCTATCTTTTCATTAATCGCAGACTTGCAGGGAGAATTATGTTCGTCCTCATTGTACAACGACGAGCAGCTAGCTTCTCTGAATCGCATACTCGTGAGCAGTTCTTCTCTTTGTTTCATTTCTGTGCGAGTAGGCGACGAGCTCTTTATTTTTCATCCATCGCTTAGTCGCGAGCCATATCCCCTTGTTCTTCATTTGTACAGCGACTGTGCGATGACCATTTTCTCAAGTCATCGCGTACCCGCGAGCTACCTTCTGTTTACCTTCATATATTGGCGAGTGCGCGATGACTTCCATTTTCCCTCAGCGCATAGTCGCGATCTGAAAACCTTTTACCTTCGTAGAACGGCGACTGAGCGAAGAGCAATCATTTCCCTTCAGTCACACACTCGCAGCTTTATTTTCATTTATCTTTATTGTTCAGCGACCACGTGATGACCACCTATTGCTTTGGTCGCTCACTCGCGGGCAGTTTTTGCTTTGTCCTCATGGCTCAGCGACTGCGCGATGAGACCATCTATCTTGCTTGTCGCGCACTCGCGCATTGGGGAAGCTGAGCATCATCTGGTCTGGAAAAAAGGCGACCAAGAGAAAAACTTACTAGCATCAAACAGTTAGTCGTGAGGTCGGGAGTGTTATCTCATAACTGCCATTTTATCACGAGACCACACGACTGAAGAAAAGCTTAACTATTTGTCACGGCTGGATCAAGCGATCATGCGACATGAAGAAGATCGCGAAGTGGGAAGAATTTTCTTTAACTGTTGAATTCTTCTCGTGATCACCCGACTAAAGTGGGTCCCGTTCATTTTTAAAAGGTCACAATATGATATCAAGCGACAACCCGACTAAGAGGAAATCGCTAAGTGTCGAGACATAGAAGGAATATTCTATTTCTTACCAAGACAACATGACACAAGGAAGGCACAGAGTCAGGAGAAGGAAAGGAATATCCTCTGAGGTTGAAGTGATCAGGCGACCAAAGAATTGGGACCCACCTTCCACCAAGGCTTATGACATTATCTGGCGATCATGCGACTAAAGAGAGGTAGCCAAGTCGGGAGACATCTGGGAATATTCCAAAGTGTTTTCAAGACTACGCGACAAAGCTTAGGCGCAGGGTCGGGGAAGGAATAGGAATATTCGCCCAGGCTGAAGCGATCAGGAAACTTGGATAATAAGCACATGCTCTAAGTTATTTAAAAAGGTAACCTCGAAACATAACAGCCAAGGTTCTAGGGTTTATTACTGCTTTTGCATGAAAGACTGAGGGTTTAAGGGTTTAAGCAGAGAAGACATGAACCCTGGGAAACAAGACAGATGAAGCAAGACAGGACAAACTAGGCCAATTTGCCAAAAATGGAAAATTTGGGCAACACATACATGTGGAATCACCAATGTCACATCAAAATAGGAAAATAACACTAGTGCAATGCCAAGCCAAGGGAAGCATATGCATAATTTCATAAACTGTTGGCATTAAACAAATACAATGTTGTTTAGTAATGAGAAATAAGTCTACTGTAGCATCTATTTCTGCAAAAAAATGGGAAGGAATTCTTAATAATGGATTACCAAAGTATGTACCTATGTATTCATGTTTGAATTAACTGAAAGAGTCAATGATACTTTGGTAATTCATTTCTTCAGAAAGAGGAAAAGTATAGTATCCATGTGCCTAATGTGGATTTGGGAGTAATGTTCTATGCAGGGCATTTAGTTAAATAGTGCATATATATAGAAGAAAAAACAAATGATAATGTTGTCTAGAGACATAAAAATTTGTATCACTGTGATGTAATGCCATGTGAAGGACACATAAAAATAATAAAAGGGGTAATCAGTGTTGTTGTTTTAAGTTACCAAACAAAGAAGAGAATGATCACATGCAAGAGGAGGGTAAAACAATTGTATTATCCATATATAATGTGCATGTCCATAATGATCAACTGATAGTGCATTTTCATAAAGGAGAAGGATATCAACAATGCTGTTACAAAGAGGTGCTAGGTCATAGCATTTATCATCTAAGTGAAATGTTCAGAGAATGATCAAATAGTCAAGCTCTCTTTTTTTTAATGTTTCCCATGGGAGTCACTAGCCCATGCTCGAACCCCATGGGTAGTTATTTTATTACACACATCCAGCGGTTCGTTGACTTCAGCACAATAGCTCACTATTGTAAAAGAAAAACAACTAAACAGAATGCATGAAGAAGAAAACATAAAAGGAAAAAAAACACACATCATAATCATAGAGTTTCAAAAAAAAACATACAACCAAAGATAGCTTACAACATACAAAGATTGCAGACATCCAATAAAGACAAATAGCTTGAGCTCATCTCTCAATAAATCGACAGAGTGCATATATTTTGTGTTCACTTCCAGATCTACAAAGTAAGCTAAGTAGGTTTTTTACAAAACAACATTCAATCATAAAGCATCATGACATTATCAACAGAAAGCATAGTGCCAATGAAATAAGTCAAATAGAAGCCGAGTATAAATAGTGGTTAGAAGGGACTCCAGTACGCTATGAAAGAGCAATTTATGACAGCAGAATGGAACAAGCTCTTAAGCTTTTACCTAGTGGTGATCTCACAGAGATTGGATAAAGAGGAGTGAACATTAGTGGAAGCCAAATGGAAAAGGAGCCCGAGTTCATATATTTTAAAGACTTCAGACAGCATGCATATTTTTAGATATAGCTATAGATTTTTTTAAACATTTACAAACTTGAAAGACTGTAGTTATGTACAAAAAAGCCATGTGGGTGCCTTTAAAATAATAACAACGGTATAATGCAAAGTGAACAAAAGTCAAGTAGAGGCTCACTTCTATGCTACAATGGCAGCACCAAACATTAGATTTACAAAGAAAATCATGAAGCAAGTTTAAGAAAACTTGATTATTTAATGATACTTTCCAAAATCAATACAAAATCTGAATGCAAAGTGTCAAAGGAGGGAAACTTATCTTTAAGTTTAGATAAGGTTTTCATTATTTCTCCTCTACTAGAGATCGGGCTTCAACAATAAAAATAGACTTCAACTCCCAGAAGAGGCTGAGATCGACTAGTTTAACTTAGAAATGCACAGAGCACCATATATTATGGAGTGAAGAACCAGATAAAGAAGTCTGCACATTCTCAGCACAGCCTGAGTTCAACTACAATGACAACTTAAGTTCACCCAGAGATATGCATACAAAATTCCATTATTAAAAGCATAATAAACAATAGTTAAAACCGTAGTGTGAAACTATGCCAAAGCTCAAATAACATGGCAAACTCAAGATCAAATATAGAGGGCACAAAAGGTTGCGGCATGGCGACACCAAATAACAGATTTAAAGCAGAGATACAAAAGGTGTGCTAAAGCTGCTGACTATAGTACAAAGCAAATGCAGGGAGGAAGATAACTTATATTTTAACTTGCAGATTAAAGATGGAGTCCAAGTTTGAGTTATTTCACACACCATGAGTTCAAAATAAGTCTGAAAATGTGGCTAGAAGAGGTCGAGCTTCAAGATCAAATAAATAATGCCATATCTTTCAGCCACATTCCAGACCAAGCCCAAGCTTATAGTGAAGACAAGACCCAGTTCACAGCACTAGCTCAAGTGAAGGAGGCTGACTCTAAGCAAAGAATGAAACCCAAGTTCTATCTAAAGAAGCAGTGACCCAGATACACTCAAGTTCACAACCAAGAAGCCAGGTTACCAAAGAATAAACAAATACATACAGTGCCATTTTTCATGGTTACAACTTCCAGTTTCAACCCAACATGGTGGTGCCAAACAACAAACAACAAAAAAACCCTAAGCTCTTTACTTCTCAACACACAAAATGCAATATGAAACAATGATGCCTATGTCAGAATTGATAAAATTTTGGAATCCACAGCGCAGGATGAGTTAAATTTATGTCCACCATAGTGCACGACAACTCTATTGAAGGTGCCATGATAGTTCTATCACATGATATGTCAGAGATTTTTTGGTATTGTGTTGGTCATGTTGACCTTAGCTTGTGAAGTTAAGCAGTTAACTAGAGTGTCGAGTTTTCATATGGAGTTAGGGCTGATAAGATTATGGTGTCAGCTTCATGGGCTGGGTTATACAATTGTGGTTAGGGTTTTAAGTGAAGTTGCCACCTTTAGTTATTTTTTGATATTCTTCAGGGGGATTATAATGTATTTTGTAATATATGTTGATATATATTATTAATGTTGTAAATCAAATATATCAACATTAGGGGATATAAGTCTAGGGATAAATTCTAGGCATGATTTATGCCTTAGATCTAGGGTTTCATAGAGATCATGGAAATCTTTTGAAAATTGTATTATAGGCATTATTTGGGCCTCAATTTTAGGGGATCTATCTGTTTTAGAGACACTTTTTAGGGGGATTTTTCATTTTTGGAATTAGCCTTGGAGGCTATATATTCAAATTTCTTATTTATTGTAAGGGGTTCAAAATTTAAGGATTTTGGAGGTATTAGTGAACATATTGTTCCTTTGCCCTTTTCCTTTGTATTTTGTAACCATTTTGCAGATTTGCGAGATAATAAAGATGGCCTTACTATTCATATATCTTTTCTAAGTTTTGCTAGCTATCCTTCTAAATTTATGCATTTAAGTGTTTCTTCTCTTTTAATTATAGATTAGTGAGTTGCTCAAATTCCTATTATAGAGTTATAAAAAATCAACCTTTTGCAGAAAGTACATGTTTGTTGATTGAATCTTCACCATTAATGGTATCAAACCCTAATAGAAAGCTCTTGGTCATCCTAGGTGTTAGAAGTGAAAAATATTGCAGAGCTTAGTATTATGTGTTTTGTAGGTACAGTCTTGCAGTTTTAATAAATCTACATCCATCTTTGCTATATCATCTTTCTTGTTTAGTTTTTCATTTTCCAGTTCTCCTTCTCCCTTTTTGCAAAACCACAAAAGTTAGCATTAGGTGATATCCCAAGTCTAATAGGAACCAACCTAGAAATTAGAGATTCATTTTCTCATCCACCAAGGAGAATGTTTCCATGTTGTAACAGAATGGCTAGATTCTACATCCAGCTATAGGCACAATCTTGATAGACAACAATTTTTGGTATGCTCGGTGGGAGGTGAACTGCTACATAGTTATTTCAAGTTATTATTTCTTATTGTTGTTTTGGTGTGAAAAACATTATTTCTACCTTTAAGAAGGTATTTTACCAAACACCTGGCGACTCTGTTTGAAGGTTTTTTCTGCAGATTCAGTTGGACCAATCTTAATGAGTAGGACTCCTACAAGAGCCAATAGTGAAGGGTTCATTTATCAAGAATTACAACCTAGCAGAAGAGGTGGTAGATCAACAAGGAGAAATAGAGCATCTCAAGCTGCAGGAGAATCATCCTGTTTTCTCAGGAGATCTAATTTTTCATTATTTGAAAATCCTATCTTTGAAGATCAAGCTTCCATTTCTGAAAGCCAAAAGGTAATAATTGAAGATTTTGGGTTTCCTGAAGATTTAAGTGTTATTGATAATTTTGGATCAGAATTACCAATTTTTGAAGAATCAACAAAAGATAATCGCATTGCTCTAGCATCCACAAGTGGTACTGCTACTCTAGGATTGAAAACATATCAAAGAAAGCTAACCCAATCTAATAAATCTGTTGTACCACCTGTAGTTTAGGAGCAAGTGCTGCCAGTACAAATGGCTAGAAAATTTCCATTTGTGGATTTCAATGCTAGCAGCCCATTACAAATTATTGTACATCATGATATTCCACCAACAACACTAAAAGGTTTGTCATATTTTAATGGTGAGAATCATATTTCAGCAATTGAGCACATTAAGGATATTGCTACTTTATGTGGATTACACCAGGTTACTCATGATGATGTAGCCATGAAACTATTAGAAGCTTCACTTAAGGGCAAAGCATTGATTTGGTTTAGAATTTTTCCAGTTAACTCTATTAGTACATGTGATGAGTTAGGTACTATTTTTATCAATAATTTTGAATCTGATAGATCAGATAATTTCTCTTTGGTTGAGCAGTTAACTACTATTAAGAGAGATATCAATAAGTATATTTTTTATTTCAACTTTCATTTTCAATGAACTTGGGATAGAATTCCAAGATCTGTTAGACCATCTAATGATTATGCATTTCTTTTCTTTTTGAAAGCATTTAACCCTGATATTGCACTTATGATACAGTCTATGGGAGGTAATACTTTAACTGTTGCTTATGATGTTCCTGTTAGAGCTAAAAATAGCTTGATACAAGCTAGAAAATTACCTCCAAGGCATTATTGTGTAGAGATTCAACCAGTTGTACCAGTTGTCATACCACCTATTGTGGTTATTCCACCGGTACCAGCATTAAATATGCAGGTTGCAGCAGAGGAGCATGTTTCCTCGGCTCCTATCAAAGAGATAAAAGAGAAAACTCTGGAGCTAAAAGACACAAGTGACAGCATCTTGAAGACATTGCAAAATTTTTGTAATGAAATTACAAATTTGAAGAGGCGGAAGAGCCAATACAATAGACCTCTGCAAGCTTCTTACAAGAAAAATAGGCCACTGAATCAAGCCTCTAGCTCAAATCAATAAATACCATCTCAAGGGAATAAAAGGGACTATGGTCAAAGAGCGGGCCAAACATACGATTATGCAACTCCAAGTTCTTCCAAGGAGTTGACATTGGTTCCTCAAAATAATTATGTGCAAGAAGTGGAATGGTGCAACACATGCAATGAAAGGAATTATTGGTTGGATTTCCCTTATGCATTGGAAGATAGAAGGCAAGATGTGCTGAAAGGATAGCCAACTAATAGTCAATTGGAGGTACAATATGATCAATCACACACGCAAGGTAACCCTGATGCCTCTTTAGTCAATTTTGGTGAAGATGATGTTGTTTTAGCCAAATTTTGACCCCAATCAAGTATGGAGACCAATAGCAGTAGGAACAAGGTCAAAATTAAAGACTGGAAATGATCAATCTCAAAATGATAAAGTACAAAAGCCTATTGTTACACATCAACTGCAAACAAAGCAGCATGTACAAGCTCAAAAGGAAATAGAACAGTCAATCCAAAAAACAAAGGAGCTTACTATTTTAAGACATCCACATAAGGTTAGTGTTCAGAACTTCAATATTGTTGATCATCTGAAGAAAAGAAATGTTCCCTTATCCATGTGGGATGTTTTGGCTCTTCTAGGACAAAAAGATTTATTTCAAGAAGCATTACAAAAACTTACCTTATCTAATGAATTTTTATCTCAGAAAACCCCTAGGGTTTTAGTTGTTGCCAATATAAATAAAGCCCAGCAATCATCTAAGTTGACCAAGCCACCTTCATTTTATGTAACTGTTCTTATAGGACATCACTTAGTCCATAACTGCATGATTGATTCTAGCGCAACTAGTTCAGTCATGCCTAAGGAAATTGTTGACCACTTAGGATTGAAGTATGAGCCATTAGAAAGAGGGGTTGTACAGTTAGAGGGAATAGCTATGGAAACCGTGGGAGTTATAAAGAATCTAGATTTAACACTGCATGATTTTCCTAGTTTTTCAGTACCTATGGATGTGTACATTATTGATTTGCCTCCTAACTTCTCTATATGTTTGTCACAAGAGTTTACCACCAAGATAGGAGGCTACTTATCTACTGATTGGACTCATGATTTTCCGCACCAAGTATGGTACAAAAGTCACTATACCCTCAAAACCCATTGCAAAATTATGTGTTGAACAGTATGTTGCTAGTGCTGGAAACAAATCAACAATTGTATTATTTGATCAAGAGGAAATATCTAATGTTTTTGAAGCTCAAACATAAATAAGTCAATTTCCAAATGTGATATTAGATGATTTGGCGACTGAAAATGTAAGAATCTAAGATGAACAAATTAAAGAGCCTAGTTTGGGTAACTATGTTATTCATGAGGTTTCTGATTTTCTTCTAGCTATGTTAAAAAGTGCAGATTTACATCAAGAACAACAATCTAATGTTGTTTGGAAGTTGTTTTTTGATGGATCATGTAGTAAAATAGGTGCAAAAGGAGGTTGTATGCTGGTTTCACCAGCAAATGAGAGGTATTGTGCGTCTTTCAGATTTACTTTTAGTTGTACAAACAATGTTGCTGAATATGAAGCCCTTGTAAATGCATTGAAATGGGCCATTAAATGAGGTATTAGTTGTTTGCAAGTTTATGGTGATTCAGAATTGATTGTGAATCAAGTTAGGAATGTCCGTACAACTAAGAATGATCTACTAAAAAGTTGTAAGCATGTTGTGTAGGATCTAATTGAAGGTTTTGAAGCTTTTAACTTGCAATCTGTACCTAGAAATAAGAAAAGGCATGCTGATAGACTTGCTCCAGTTGGTGCATAGTATGATATTCCAACTAAAATTAGAAATGATAAGGGACTGAACCATGTAAAATCAATTGTTAGGTCTATTGTAACTAATAATACTTAACAGTTGGCAGCTTTTTGATTTTTATTAGCACATTCTTAATTTTTTAAGAGAAGAAGTTGAGTTTGCAAAGCCAAACTAGGAAAATTGGCATAACGAGTATGAAGATCAGATCATCTAGTTAAGGAAAAACAAGTTTCCCAAAGGTCTCGTGACCTTAGAATCAATTTTTTGTACTAATGATGAGATTAAAACAGACAAATTTAGCTTGCAGATCAAGAAGGAAAATTGTGAAGAAATTCTTGTTGCAAAGGATAAAGTGCTGAAACTTGGAAAGCTATGTACCCCTAAAGAATATCAAATCTTCATCAATTTATGCAATGAGTTTCAGGATATTATTGCTTGGAATTAATTAGATCTGAAAGGATTTGATCGTAGTATTTCCTAGAATACCATTGAGCTAGAACCAGGGGCTAAACCAGTTAAGCAAAGGTAGAGGCCTGTCAACCCTAAATTAGAACCCCTTATGATCAAAGAACTAAACAAATTGATTGAAAGAAATATTATATTCCCAATTAAACATACTTCTTGGGTATCCAATTTAGTTCCAGTTAGAAAGAAAAATGAAGGAATCAGGTTATGAGTTGATTTTTCACACTTAAATAGGGCTTCATTAAAGGATAGGCATCCTTTGACTTCCATGGAGCAAATCTTGCAGGTAGTTTCAGGATCAGAATGGTTCTCACTACTTGATAGTTTCTCTGGTTATAACCAGATTATGGTAAAAGAAGAAGATAGATTTAAGACAACATTTACTACAAAATGGGGGACCATGGCTTATCAAAAGATGCCATTTGGTTTATAAAATGCAGGTGCAACCTTTCAGAAGACTATGGAAAAGGCCTTCATAAACTTAATGTATAGGTTTGTACTTGTCTATCTTGATGATATTACTATGTTCTCAAAGAATGTAGTAGATCACTTTAAGCATTTAAGAATTATCTTTGACAGATGCAGGGAATATGGTATTTCTTTAAATCCCAAGAAATGTATATTTGTTGTCCATGAAGGAAAACCGCTGGGATTTATTATTTCAAAAGAGGGTATCACCATTGAACCCAAAAGAGTAAGCACTATTCTTGTCTTACCACTTCCTGCTCATAAAAAGGGTCTTCAAAGTTTCTTACGGAGAATTAATTTTGTAAGAAGATTTATCCCAGATATTGCTGAATTATTGCTGCCATTAATAGCCATTCTTAAAAACAATATTGTTTTTAGCTGGATGAAAGAGGGAAAACATAGTTTTGAATTGATTAAATAATCCTTAGTTGCTGCTCCTACTTTTTTAAATCCTGATTTCTCAAAGAATTTCATTTTATATGCTTATGGAAATATTAATAGCATTGCTGCCATGTTAGTTCAGAAAAAATGATGGAAGTTTTGAACATCCAACAGATTTTTTTAGTCAAGGACTTAAAGATTATGAGCTAAATTACTCATTTGTTGAAAATCATGTACTTGCTATAATAAGAAGTTTAAAGAAATTCAAACATATGCTTTCTAACAATAAAATCAATTTGATGGTGCCACATCCTTCTGTTAAGGATTTCTTAATGAATAAAGATTTCAATACCAAGAGAGTTGCTGGATTACCAAGGCAATTGAGTACGATATTGAAATCAAAGTTACCAAGCTAGAAAGAGGTAAGGGTTTATGTGAACAACTTGCTGGAAATGGAGATAACACTCCAAAAGATGACTCTGAAGTTGTTTTGGCTTTAGAAGAGGATGTACAACTTGTTGTCCTATAATTTTAGAATGATTGGGTTGAGGATATGGTTATCTTCTTGCAAATAGGATTCTATCCTGAAGGTTTAGAAAGATCAAAATGGAGGTATTTTAGATTACAATCCATTCCTTATTGTTTGCTAAATAATATTCTGTTTAGATAGGATTTGCAAGGTGTTCTATTAAGATGCATTAAACCATATCAGGTTGATCATATTCTACATGAATTCCATGAAGAGCTAGCTAGAGGCCATTTCTCACCAGAAGCTAGATCTCTTAAAGTGATGAAAGTAGGCTATTATTGCACAAGTGTGTTTAAGGACACACATGCTTGGGTAAGGAAATGCAAACAATGTGCAATGTTTGCTTGAAAAGAAAAATTAGCAGTGTTGCCTTTACAGCCTATTCAAGTGGACTAGCCATTTATGAAATGGGGTCTTGATTTTATTGGTGTTATTAACCCACCTTCAAGTGCAGGTCATAAGTGGGTATTGACAACCACTAATTATTTTACAAAGTGGATAGAAGAATTTGCTCTCAAGGAGGCAAATGAGATTGTTGTTCTGAATTTCTATGAAGATTTGGTTTGCAGATTTGGGGTACCAGATTCAATCATTTCAGATAATGCACTTTAATTTACATGAAATTGGGTTGCTAAAAGGGATATTAAACAAAGTAGTGTACCTGAATACATCGTCAAATTATTACCCACAAGGTAGTGGGCAAGCTGAATCCACCAACAAGAACCTGGTTTGGATCATTAAAAATACCCTAAAAGGTAATCAACGTTCTTAACATGAGAAGTTGAAATCAACAGTTTGGGCTGATAGAATAACTCCAAAGAGGTCAACTAGAATGTCTCCTTACATGCTGGTTTATGGTAAGGAAGCTAGACTACCTATTTTAGTTGAGTTTCTAGCACTTGATTTTATGTATCAATTAGACATGGTTGATGAAGAGCCTATGGTAGCAAGGTTGGCTTAGCTTAATGAGTTAGAGGAGAAAAGGAGAGATGCATTGCAAAAGATTGAGCTTCATTAGGCTCAAATGAAGAAATTATTTGATAAGAATGCATCTCCCAAGAATTTCCAGCTGGGAGATATTTTTTTAAAATGGGATGAATTAAAAAGAAGACCTGGAAGGCATTCAAAATTTGATGCTATGTGGACTGGTTCATACATCATAACAGACAACATGCCACATAATGCTTTCCATTTGTCTACACTTGAAGGAGAAGAGTTAGCAATCCTAGTGAATGGGATACACCTCAAGCGTTTCTTTTGAGGTTAGTTGGTTTGAATAAGTGCTTGGCACGTAGTTAGTTTTCTTTGGTTAGTAGCAGTTAGTACTTCTATTCCCAACATGGTCACATAAAGAATATATACACCATGCATAAACAAGAACCCATTGGGGTTCCTAGCTATAAATGATGAATACCTCAATAATATAACCATGGTGGAAAGAGAAGTTATTTTTCAAATAGTTTGTCTTGTAGTTTTGAAGGTTAGAATGAACAAAAACAACAAGATCAATCACATGATATATGCATGAACATCATACCCATAACATGAGACATGGAAAATTTCCACTGTCTCATATCATACGCATCATGCTCACACCTATACCATGCAACTAAGGTTACTGTTCAAGCTCATTCTGCCTTTTGGTTAGGGATCCTATTTCTGGACAACATCATCGCCATCTAAATTATGCTCATCACATGATACATGGATAAATTCTAGTATCACATCAGAAACATAGGTTTAGACAAAAATGATGAAGTGTGGATTGTTGTTCAGTGATAGTTTTTCTTTCTCTAAGTGCTAGTCAGCAAAAGTTTTAGTTTAGTTCAGTTTTCAGTCACTTGTCAGTTTCAGAAGTTCAGTTGTTCCTAAAGGTTGAAGAATCTGGCCCAATGGATAAGAAAAAGGCAACTGGTCTAATTTTTGTGTAGCAGGAAAACACCCCTGAAAGGTTTCCAGAAAATGTTATCATTTTAGTTGAACACTAAACTGATAAATTGATTGTTATCTTACATTGGATAATGTATTTTATAGTTGTTGTCTTAAAGTTGCAAAATTGTTCAAAATCAAAAGAGAAGGTATACGTGCAACCTAGCAACTATAAACATGAGAAAAGACTTGCATAAAGGTACATCCTTTCAAACTTTATTAAGATATTGGAGACAAATATCTTATTATTGCATTCATGTTAACACTTATGTTGTTCTCTAAGTATTGTTTTGATTTAAACTTTCAAATTCAAAAAATGGATCATTACATTGAACATTCAAAATGAATGCAATAAGAAAGTATTCCTTTATAGGTTATATATTTCAGTTGAAAACATTGAGAAAATATACAGCACTGAAAGTTTTAAAAAAAAAATAAGCATTCTTGTAATGTAGAGTTGGGGTCCCATGAATTGCCTTATCATATGATTGTTGTCAGCTGGTCCTCTGCATGTTGGGGTTGAGCAATGGTGTCATCTAGGTCCTCATGACTTTTGCCTTATCTCATCCTAGTTCTTTTGTATTTTTACTTGCATCATAAGAGAAAAAATGGTGTTAGATCTGGATCTAAGTAATGCATGAAACACAAACATCATACTATTATTATCAACTCTCTCACTTTCAAAACTGCATATCAATTATGTAAACATCAATGCAGTAATAAGGTATACATCTGCAATAACTAAAAAAGTGTCAAAGGGACATAATTTTATGAAAGTTTTTACTGCATATATTCTTTATCTTGCATTATTGGGGAGTTTCCATTTAAAAGAACAGAAATATCTGAATCAAAGGGACTTGGGTATTGTACCTGAGAAACTCTTTTTAGATCATCCACACCTTAGGTTACTAAATCCAACCAGAAAACCAACGTCCATGCATAAATGCCATTATCTTATGACATTTACATACACATATTGACTAACTGATTGAAACTACTAATCTAATATGTGTTGTAAGAAGTGTGTGCAAGAAAGAGAAACACCAGGATGCATGAGTTTATAAGTTCAAGAAAGAAAGATATAATACATAATAGAAATACAGTGCTAAGAGATGCATATGAAAATAATGATACAATAAGGATAAATATTCCTAATTGAAAGAGTGATACAAGCAACAAGGAACAAACTTGCAGATCAGAAATGAGGTAACAATGTACCTTACCACTATACAAAGCAATGATGAAATACTATGTAATGCTTTTTTGAAACATACATGTGGAATCACTAATGTCATATCAAAATAGGAAAAGAACAATAGTGTTGTGCAAGGACAACGAAAGCATATACATAATTTCATAAACTCTTGGCATTAAACAAGTACAATTTTGCTTAGTAACAAGAAATCAATCTACTGTAGCATCTATTTCTGCAAACAAATGAGAACGAATATGTATATTAAACAATGATATCTATTCTTGCACATATTCTTAATAATGAATTACCACAGTATGTACCTATGTATTTGTGTTCGAATCAACTGAAAGAGTCATTGATACTGTGGTAATTCATTTCTTCAGAAAGAGGAAAAGTATAGTATCCATGTGCCTAATGTGGATTTGGGAGTAATGTTATATGAAGGGAATTTAGTAAAACAATGTATATATATAGAAAAAAATCAAATGATAATTTTGTCTAGAGACATAAAAATTTGTATCACAGTGATCTAATCCCAGATGCAGAATACATAAAAATAATAAAAGGGGTAATCAGTGTTTCTATTTTAAGTTACCAAACAAAGAAGAGAATGATCACATGCAAGAGGAGGGTAAAACAACTGTATTATCCATATATAATGTGCATGTCCATAATGATCAACTGACAGTGCATTTTCATAAAGGAGAAGGATAACAACAATGTTGTTACAAAGAGGTGCTAGGTCATAGCATTTATCATCTAAGTGAAATGTGCAGAGAATGATCAAATGGCTGAGCTCTCTATTTTGTAATGTTTCCCATGGGAGTCATGAGCCCATGCTTGAGCCCCATGGGTAGTCCTTTTATTACAGACATCCAGTGGTTCGTTGACTTCAGCACAATAGCTCATTGTTGTAAAAGAAAAATAACTAAACAAAATGCATGAAGAAGATAATATAAAAGGAAAAAAATGCACAACATGGTCATGGAGTCTCATTAAATACATACAAATAGTAGTGGATACAGATAGCATGTTTGAATAAAAAGACAGCTTACAATAGACAAAGATTGCAGACATCCAATAAATACAAATAGCTTGAGCTCATCTCTCAATAAAATCGACAGATTGCATATATTTAGTGTTCACTTCCAGATCTACAAAGTAAGATAAGTAGGTGTTTTGCAAAACAAAATTCAATCATAAAGCATCATGACATATACATCAACAAGCATAGTTCCAATGAAATAAGCCAAATAGAAGCCGATTATAAACAGTGGTTACAAGGGGCTCCAGTACGCTATGAAAGAGAAATTTATAACAGCAGAATAGAATAAGCTCTTCAGCTTTTACCTGGTGGTGATCTCAGATAGATTGGAGAAAGAGGAGTGAACATTAGTGGAAATTGAACTGCAAAGGAGCCCAAGTTCATATATTTTAAAGACTTTAGACAACATGCATATGTTTAGATATAGCTACAAATTCTTTAAACATTTACAAACTCGAAAGACTATAGTTATGTACAAAAAAGCCATGTGGGTACCTTTAAAAAAAATAACAACAGTACAATGCAAAGTGAACAAAATTCAAGTAGAGGCTTATTTCTATGCTAAAATGGCAGCACCAAATAGCAGATTTACAAAGAAAATCATGAAGAAAGTTCAAGAAAACTTGATTATTCAATGGTACTTTCCAAAATGAATATAGAATTGGAATGCAAAGTGTCAAAGGAGGGAAAATTATTTTTAAGTTTAGATAGGGATTTTCATTATTTCTCCTCTATTAGAGCTCAAGCTTCAACAGTAAAAATGCCTTCAACACCTAGTAGAGGCCGATATCGACTGGTTTAATAGGGAAATGCACAGAGCATCTTGTATTACAAAGTGAAGACCCAGTTAAAGAAGCCCACACATTCTCAGTACAACCCAATTTCAACTACAATGACATCTCGAGTTCGCCCAGAGATATGCATCCAAAATGCCATTATTAAAGGATTAATAAACAACAGTTAAAACCGCATTGTGAAATGATGCCAAAGCTTAGATAACACGGTGAACTCAAGATCAAACACAAAGAGCAAAAGAGGTTGCAGCATGGCGGCACCAAACAACATATTTAAAGAAGAGATACAAAAGGTGTGCTAAAGTTTCTGACAACAATACAAAGAAAATGAATGGAGGAAGATAAATTATATTTTAACTTGCACATTAGAGATGGAGTCCAAGATTGAGTTATTTTGCACACCATGAGTTTGGAATATGTCTGAAGATGTGGCTGGAAGAGACCGTGCTTCAAGATCAAGTAAACAATGCCATATCTTTCAGCCACACTCCAGACCAAGCCCAAGCTTGCAGTGAAGAGATGACCCAGTTCATTGCACTAGCTCAAGTGAAGGAGGCTGACTCTAAGCAAAGAATGAAACCTGAGTTCTATCTAAATAAGTAGTGACCCAGATACACTCGAGTTCACAACAAATAAGCCAAGTTACCAAAGAATAAAAAAATACATATAGTGCCATTTGTCATGATTACAAATTCTAGTTTGAACCTAGCATGGCGGTGCCAAATAGTAAACAACAACAAAACCTAAAGCTCTTTACTTGTCAACACACAAAATGCAATACGATACAATGATGCCTATGTCAGAATTAATAAAATTTTAGAATCCACAATGCAGGATGAGTTAAATTTATGTGCACCATAGTGCACAAAAACTCTACTGAAGGTGCCACGATAGTTCTATCACATGATATGTTAGAGTTTCTTCGGTATTGTTTTGGTCATGTTGACCTTATCTTGTCAAGTTAAGTAGTTAACTAGAGTGTCGAGTTTACATATGGAGTTAGGGTTGATAATATTATGGTATCAACTTCATGGGTTGGGTTATACAATTGTGGTTAGGGTTTTAGGTGAAGTTGGCACCTTTAGTTATTTTTTGATATTCTTCAAGGGGATTATAATGTATTTGTAATATATTTTGATATATATTATTAATGTTGTAAATCAAATACATCAACATTAGAGGATACAAGTCTAGGGCTAAATTTTAGGTAGAATTTATGCATTAGATCTAGGGTTTCATAGAGATCATGGAAAGCTTTCGAAAACTATATTATATGCATTATTTGGGCCTGATTTTTAGGGTATCTATCTATTTTAGAGGTACTTTTTAGGGGCAGTTTTCTTTTTGGAATTAACCTTGTAGGCTATATATTCAAATTTTGTATTCATTGTAAGGGGTTTAGAATTTGAGGATTTTGGAGGTATTAGTGAACATATTGTTCATTTGCCCATTTCCTTTGTATTTTGTAACCATTTTGCAAATTTTGGAGATAATAAAGCTTGCCTTACTATTCATATATCTTTTCTGAGTTTTTCTATCTATCCTTCTAAATTTCTGCATTTAAGTGTTTCTTCTCTTTTAAATATAGATTAGTGTATTGCTCAAATTCATATTCTAGAGTTATAAAGAATTAGCCTTTTGTAGAAAGTACCTGTTTGTTGATTGAATCTTCACCATTAGTGGTATAAAACCCTAATAGCAAGCTCTTGGTCATCCTAGGTGTTAGAAGTGAAAAATATTGCAGAACTTAGTAATATGTGTTTTGTAGGTACAGTCTTGCAATTCTGATAAATTTGCATCCATCTTTATCGTATTACCTTTCTTGTTTAGTTTTTCATTTTCCAGTTCTCCTTCTTCCTTTTCCCAAAACCACAAAAGTTATCATTAGGTGATAACCCAAAGCTAATAGGAACCATCTTAGAAACTGGAGATTCATTCTCTCATCCACCAAGGAATGTTTCCATGTTCCAATAGGATGGCTAGATTCTGCATCCAGTTATAGGCGCAATCCTGATTGACAATAGTTGACAACATATTGAATGCTAGGTCAAAAGACAAACTGTTAGTTTTGAATCCTCTGAAAAGGTCACACTTATCAATGTGTTTGTAACCTTTAACAAGGTTGGCTCTTCACTGAGCTCACTTCTGAAGAGTGAAAATTTTGGGTTATCGGTCCCAAGTGGTTTTTCCCTTAACAGGGTTTCCATATTAAAATCCATGTGTAAAATGTGTATTTCTTTCATTGCATTGATAGTTTTATTTACACATTACTAAAACTGGATTGGTAGGTAAGTACTAAGTTTAATTGCTACTAGACGGTAAAGGCTATGAAAAGATAAACAATATATCTTACCGAGTAGCATATATTTTCTAAAGCTATTTAAGGCATTCATCTTGATGGATTGAAAGATAACTAGAGGATATTATATTTAAGATATAAATGTTTGGTTGAGTTTTTGGAATTATTTTTAAGGCCACTGATTCACCCCCTCCCCTCTCAATTATTCTAACAATTGGTATCAGAGCTTTGGTACTTGGAAGAGAGTTTACAGACTCAAGTTAAAGATCACAAGATGAGTAAAAGGTATGTGCCTAAGTTGAACAAAGATACCAGATATTGGAAATTATGTCACACAATACTTGGATACTGAATATGTTGCATCTATTGGACCTCTAACTATTGATCAATTGAGAGAGAAACATGAACACAATTCTATGATGATATAAATTGCTTCTTCACTATCTCATGTGGAATTTGAAGATGTGAAATCATGCACCACTGCAAAGAAAATGTGGGACAAACTCAAGCTAGTACATGGAGGATACAACGATGTGTTGAGAGCTAAAGCTTTAAGCCTAAGAGGAAAGTTTGATGACCTAAGAATGAAAGAAGGAGAGAAAATCACTTAGTACAGTAGCAGAATAAAAGAAGTTGTTAATGCCATCCATGGAGTAGGAGGAGTACTTGAGGAAGAAACAAGTGCAAATAAAATTCTGAGAACCTTACTACCTATTTATGCTTTTAGAGTATCTTCAATTCAAGAAATGGGAGCATTAGAAAATAACAATGTTACTCTTGATAGTTTGATTGGTAGAATTATTTCATTTGAGATGAACAATTATGACAACAATGTCTTACCAACTATTGAGTCTGCATTCAAATCTTCTATGAAAATAAGAAAATCTAGTCATAAACATACTATGAGAAATGATAATGATGGTGAAAGTGATGAACAATAAGTTGGTGAACTTGAAGCACTAATGGATAGAAGACTACATAGAGGTAAAGAAAGATACTAAGGTAAATTACCAGTGGTCTATTTTAATTGAAAAAAAATTGGACATTTTGCAGCTAGATGCCCTAATAAGAGAAAGGATGAAAGAAAGAATGACAGATCTTATGAAAAGAAATTAGACAAAAGTGATGATCGAGACTATAGAAGAAACTGACACTCTGACATAAGAGATACCCGTGACGACAAGGACAAAGGCAAGAAGGCTTGTTACCTAGTTGAGAACAAAGCTGAAATTAATGACACTGATTCTAATGAAGATGTTGAGGTAGTATTTGTTGGTATGAAGGATTACTCAGACAAAGAAGAAAGTTATGTTGAGACTGCACTCATATGTAAAGCTAACAAAAATGATGTCTGGATTATTCATAGTGGTTGTACACACCATATGAGTGGAGATAAGGAAAATTTTGAAACTTTTGAATATTATAATGGTGGATTAGTTAGGATGGCTAATGACTCACCTTGCCTAATTGAAGGAAAAGGAACCGTGATGTTGAATAAAATTATCTGATGTTAAAATGTATATTGGGTGAAAGGACTTAACCATAATCTATTGAGTGTTTCACAGCTGAACAACACAGGACACCGAGTTGCATTTGAGAACAAAAAGGCAATGATCGATAATGAAAAAGGAAAGTTGATTAGTACTGGTGAACAAACAAAAGGTAACCTATTCTATCTTGCTAATATTGAGACCACTTGTTTATTGGCTTGAAATGATGACGTTTGGCTGTGGCATAAAAGGTTATGTCATGTGAATTTTGACAACATGGTTAAGATAAGTAAGAAAAGAAAAGTGAGAGGCTTATCGAGTATGTCAAAGCCTGACCATGTCATGTGCAAGAATTGTCAAAAAGGAGAAATGACAAAGTCTAGTTTCAAGAGAAAAACCTACACTTCTAACATGCTATTCTAGAATTAGCCCATACTGACTTATGTGGATGAATGAGAAAAAAGAGCTATTATGGTGATAGATACTTTATTCTATTTGTTGATATTTATTCTAGGATGATGACTATCATGTTCTTAAAGGAGAAATCTGAAGCATTTAAAATATTCAAATGGTATAAAGATAAAGTTGAAAAACAAAGTGGAAAAGAACTGAAATGTTTAAAATTAGATCGAGGAGGAAAATTTATTTCTGATGAATTCATTAACTTTTGTAATGAGCATGGGATTACAAGACAGGTTTCTACACCGAGAATACCACAACAGAATGGGATTGCTGAAAGAAGGAATAGATCAATTGTTGATTGTGCCAGAATATTGATGATTGAAAATGCATCACACAAACATTATGGAGAGAAGCTATAAGTATTGTTGTCTATACACTGAACCAAGTCCAATTGAAGATAGACACCAATAAGACACCTTATGAGCTATGGTATGGATACACACCAAATGTGAGTTACTTTCAAATTTTTGGAAGTAATTGTTATAGATTGAAAGATGATAGAAATGGGAAGCTGGACTCTAAAAGTGGTGAAGGGATATTTCTAGGATATTCTACTATAAACAAAGCTTATAAATTTCTCAACAAATCTTCTAACAAAATCAATGAAAGTGCAAATGATAAAGTGGATGGATTTATTGAGAAAAATGATAAGGAAAGCAGAAAGGAACTAATAGATTACAATAGATTTTTCTACATTAAAGAACCTGACACTTTGCCTGAGAAACAATGTAACAATAGCGAGTGACAGAAAAATGCAACTGAGCAACATGTTGCACACACCGAGAATCAGGAAAATGATCACAATGCTGAGCTGAGTGATGAAGATCAAAATGAAGGTCAAAATGATGATCAGAATAAAGAATAGAAATCTAAACATGTACTTGCTAAATATGTCAGAAGAAACCATCTAGAGGACCAAATCATTGGAGACAAAAGAGCTGGAATTAGAAAAATAATTAAGTCACTTAACACTAGATGTTTCATTTATGATTTTGAGCCTAAATTTGTTAATATTGCAATTGACAATCAATAATGGGTTAGTGCAATGAATGAAGAGATTGAATAGATTGAGAAGAATAAAACATGGACATTAGTACTTAGACTGAGTGACAAAAATGTCATTGGCACCAAATGGACACTCAGAAACAAGCTAAATGAGAATGGAGAAGTTACAAGGAACAAAGCAAGACTAGTATGCAAAGGGTATGCACAAGAAGAAGGTATTGAATATGGAGAAACCTTTTTACCCGTTGCTAGACTAGAAGGAGTAAGAATTCTACTTGCTTATGCTACTTTTACAGGATTCAAAGTATACAAAATGGATGTTAAATATGCATTGATGAATGGAATACTAGAAGAGGAGGTATAAATTGAACAACTTGATGGGTTTGTTGATCCTAACAACAAGAACATGGTTTTTAAGCTACATAAATCCTTGTATGGATTAAAAAAAGTACCAAGAACATGGTATGAAAGACTTCACTCTTATCTCATTAGTATTGGATTTGTTAGAACAAGTGATAACAATAATCTGTATTTGAAAGGAGATACTGATGATAAAGTTTTGATTGCTGAGATATTTGTTGATGATATCATAAATTTGGAGCTAATGATATGCTATAGAAGTCATTTGCTGATGAAATGAGAAAATAATTTGAGATGGCAATGTTTGGAGAGATCAAATTTTTTCTTGGTCTATAGATTCTACAACAGGATGAAGGCATATACATCACACAATCCAAATACATCAAAGAAATTCTAAAGATATTCAAGATGGAGGAATCCAAACTAGTTGGAACACCTATGGCAACAAGATGCCAATTGACCAAGGAATACAAAACAACTATGGTAAATCAAACCTTATGTAGATCTATGAATGGAAAACTAATGTATGTTGTACACACTAGACCTGATATAGCACATGTAGTTGGAATAGTTGCAAGATTCTCTGCTAATCCTAAAGAATCACACATGACTATTGTTAAAATAATTCTGAGATATCTGAAGAATACTGAAGGCTATGGTTTTTGGTATAATAAAGAAGGAAAATTTGAGCTACAAGTTTATACTGATGTTGACTGGGCTCGAAACTTAGATGATAGAAAGAGAACAACAGGAGGAGCATTCTTTATGGGTGACAGACTTGTCACATGGATAAGTAAAAAGAAAGGATGCATATCACAATCAACTACAAAAGTAGACTATGTAGTTGTTGCTGTAAATTTCTCTAACATTGCATGGATCAAGCAATTACTTAAAGGTATGAATGTGGAAATTCTTGAACTAGTAATTATCTATTGTGATAATACAAGTGCTATAAAATTTCAAAGAACTGTGTGATGCATGCTAAAACAAAGCACATAGTTATTAAGTATCATTACTTGAGGGAACAAGTACAAGAGAAATAGGTAATACTTGAATATGTACAATCCAAGGAATATTTAGCAGAAATATTCAAAAAACCATTTCCAAAAGATACATTTGAGTACTTGTGAAATAGGCTAGGGGTTTGACCCTTGTCTACTAGTCACTAAGATAACTAGGAGGATGCATCAACTTACACATTATCAGAAGATCAAACATGTTGATGCAAGATGAGATATGGACTGACATGACATATCAGTACAATAAGGTACTTAACTGAATCATACACCAGAGATATTGTAGGCTACTACAGAGATGTATTGTTGATGGAGAGGAGATTCATTTATATATTTATGTTTGGCATCGCTGTCAAAGGGAGAGAAGGATTCAAAGAAATATCTATCATGATCATACAAAGGGAGAGAGATTAATGAAATATCTAATGATAAGGGAGAGAAGAACATCAGTCAAAGGGAGAGAAGAGATTAGAGAAAGAAGTTTCTACAAAGGGAGAGAAAGATCTAATAATGACTCAAAGAAATAACCATCCATCTAAGGGAGAGAATTGGAGAAAAAATTAACACTACATATCTATCCATAAAAGGGAGAAGAAATTATACAACAAAGAGACAGATTCAGAAGACATAATTGCTACACCTATCCATTCAAGGAAATAAAGAAAGGGAGAGCACTCATCAAAAATCAAATCAAAGCTAGCAGAGCTTACTGAGAGTCAGATATTTGAATTGATTATAAAATAATAAGTTTGGTATAATATGGCATGCTTCATACTGCATATTTCAGAGTATGTTTCCATCAATGCCAAAGCGAGTGATTGATGAACTATAACTGATTAAATGTTTGAAGATGATAAGTTGATAATCACGGAGATGCAAAAGTGAATGCATGACAATAAATCAATTAATGTATTTTATTGTCAATGATGTCAAGTTGATATGTTATCATTGGTCATACCCATATTGTCATAAACTTAAAATAATTAAAGGGACAAAGTTTATGTGGTCAGGAAAAGATAAAAGTCTAGTATACACTGAGCGACAGTAAACATTGACGGACATTGCACACCAATGGACAAAGAACACCAAGTAGTTCACAAGGTATACTGAGCACCGCAGTAACTGAGAAAGTGGTTACCAAGAAAGAGCCATTTACTGAGCATAACTGGAGTGGTCACCGAGCAAACTGAAGTTTTTAGCGAGTGCAATTGAAGTAAATGACCTAGCTAACTAAATTTGATCACTGATCAGAAATTAAGATAAAGAATGACAAAAAAAATCAGCTAAAACGAGCTATATTTAGATTGACTGGTTGATTTCTTTATTTCTAATGATCAGTTGAACTAAATTAAAGAAGAGATTTAAAGCATTGCTATCAAGGACAGATCTAAAGAATAAAATGAAAATAGAGCTTTACAGGTTAAAGCAAGAATGTTGAGTTTTACGGATCAAGAAGTGGTCTACAATGAAAATAAGGATATTCAATAGTTAAATCATTTCTATATAAAGAGACAAGTAACTCATTATGAAGAAGATTAATTTTGAATATAATTCTGGTGAAGATAGAAGTCTTCATGCAGATCTCATCATACAAGCTGAAGAACAAAGCCAAGAAATTTTGCAGACACCGAGCAACAGAGGACACAACATTCACCAAGCTGAAAAAAGAGAGGAGAAAAGGAATTGAAGAGCATATTGATTAGAGAGGTATTTTGGAATAATAATAGATCTCAAAATCTACAAGTTAAAGTTGTATTGTTGAACAAATCATTTACTATTTCAGTTTAACCATTGATTTAGAAAATCTCTTAACCGAGTGGGATTTAACCATGATTATTGTATTGAGATACTCAAGAGTATCAAAAGTTTTTCTTGTTGAAAGAATAGTAAATTCTAGGTCAAAAGACAAACTGTTATTTTTGAATCCTCTAACAAGGTTGTACTTCACAGTCTGTTTATAAACTTTAACAGGGTTGGCTCTTCACCAAGCTCACTTCAGAAGAGTGAAAATTTTGGGTTACTAGTCCCAAGTGTTTTTCCCCTTAACAAGGTTTCCATGTTAAAATCCATGTGTCAAATGTGTATTTATTTTATTGCATTGATAGTTTATTTTACACATTACTAAAACTGGATTGGTCAGTAAATACTAAGTTTAATTGTTGCTCCTTGATAAAGGTTAGCAAAACATAAACAGTATATCTTACCGAGCAGTATATATTTGCTAAAGTTATTTAAGGAATTCATCTTAATGGAATGAAAGATAACTAGAGGATATTATATTCTATATATAAATATTTGGTTGAGTTTTGGAATTATTTTTAAGGCCATTGATTCACCCCCCCTCTCAGTTATTCTAACACTATCAATAATCTAGACATTATTTTTTCTAACTTTAGATATGAGTTATATTTCAACATACCTTTCTTCTTTGTCTGAATCATCCTTCATAGAAACAAATACTACCTCAACACCTTCATCAAAATCAGTGTGATATTTTTTAGCTTTGTTTTCAACCAGGTAACAAGCCTTATTGCCTTTGTCCTTATAATCTCGGTTATCTCTTCTATCAGAGTGTTGGTAGCTTCTGTAGTCTTGGTCATCACATCTTTCATACTTATTTTCATAAGATTTGTTATTGTTTCTTTCATCCTTTCTCTTGTTAGGGCATCTCGCAGCAAAATTTCCAATTTCTTTGCAATTAAAATAGACCTATGATAATTTACCTTTATATCTTCCTTTATCTCTATGTAATCTCTTAGCCATTAGTGCTTGAAGTTCATAAAGTTCATTTTCGTCACTATCACTATAACTATCATTTCTCATAGTATGTTTGTTACTAGATTATATTTTTTTTAGAGAAGATTTGATTGCAGACTCAATAGTAGGTAAGACAATGTTGTCATAGTTGTTCATGTCAAATGAAATAAATCAACCAATCAAACTATCAAGAGTAACATTTTTATTTTCTACTGCTCTCATTTCTTGAATTGTAGACACTCTAATAACACAAACAAGAAGTAAGGTTCTCAAAATTTTACTTACATGAACTATTTCTTCCTCAAGTACTCCTCCTACTCCAAAAGCAACATTAAAAATTTCTTTGATTTTGATACTCTATTGAGTGATGTTCTCTACTTCTTTCATTCTCAGGTCATCAAACTTTCCTCTTAGGCTTTCACCTTTAGCTCTCAGCACATTGGTGTCTCCTCCATGTACTAGCTTGATTTTTTCCAAAATTTTGTTTGCAAAGGTACATGATGTCACATCTTCAAATTCTATGTTGGTTAGAGAAGAAGCAATTTCTATCATTATAGAATTGCATTCATGTTTCTCTCTGAATGGATCCAGAGTCAAAGGTCCACTAGGTGCAACATGTTTAGTATTAAATTATTGTGTGACCTCATTTCTAATACCTGATAAATGAATTCTCATCCTGCTTTTCCATGATGCAAAGTTGTCTTTTTTCAACTTAGGCACATCCCTTTTAATCATCTTGTGATCTTTAGCTTAATTCACTTTAAAAAAAATTTCCAATCACCAAAGCTCTCATACCAATTGTTAGAATAACTAGGTTGGGGGGGAGGGAGGGGGGTGGGTGAATCAGTGGCCATAAAAATGATTCCAAAAATCCAACCAAAACTTATATATCAAATATAATACCCTCTAGTTATTGTTCAGTCCATCACGATCTATACCTTAAATACACTTAACAAATAGAAGATGCTCGATAAGATATATTGTTTATCTTTTCTAGACTTTACCGAATGGAGTAAATAAAATTAGTGTTAACCAACCAATCTAGTTTCAATAATGTGTAAATTAAAATATCAATGAAATGAAACATATACACATTTGACACAGATTTTAATGTGGAAACCCTGCTAAGGGAAAAACCACCTGGGATCAGTAACCCAAAATATTTTCACTCTTGTGAAGTGAGCTCGGTGAAGAGTCAACCCTATTAAAGGTTACAATACACACTATTAAGTGTGACCTTATTAGAGGATTTAAAACCAAACTTTTATCTTTTAACCTAGCACTCACTATGTTGTCAATAAAAAAACCTTTTGATACTCTTGATTATCTCAATACAATAAGGAGTGTTAAATCCCACTCGGTTAAGAGATTTTAAGAATCAATGGTTAAACTGATACAGTAAATGATCTCTTCACAATAAAACTTGAACTTGGAGATATTCAAATCTATTGTTAGTCCAATAATACCTCTCTGATCAATATGCTCTTTAGTTCCTTTTCTCTATTTCTTTGTTCTTCTCGGTGAATGCTTTGTCCTTTGTTGCTTGGTGTCTACAAAATTCCTTGGCTCTATACTTCAGCCTATATGATCAGATCTGCATGAAGAATTCAATATACACCAGAATTATAGTCAAAATTCCTCCTTTTATAATCAAGTGCTTGTCCCTTTATATAGACATGATTATCCTCTTAATCTCCTTGTCTTTCTCCTAGATCACTTCTTGATCCGTAAATCTCGTCATGCTTTCTTTATCCTGTAAATCTCTACTTTAGTTTTATTCTACAAATCTCTCCATGATAGATGTGAATAAAACTCACATTAAATCTCTTTTATGGTTTATTTAACTGATAGTTAATAATAAAGAAATTAATCAGTCAATCCCTAAATATAGCTCTTGCCAACTAAGTAGTTTTTTCATTCTTTAACTTCAGTTCTGTTCAGTCATCAACTCTAGTTATGCTCGGTAAAAAATTTAGTTATGATCGATAAAAAGGTCTTTCTCAGTAAAACTTTCTTGGTTACTACGGTGCTTGGTTTACACTGTGAACTACTTGGTTTTCATTGTCCGTCAGTGTGCACCATCCATAAATGTTTACTGTCGCTCGGTGTACACAATTTTTATGTTTTATAGACCACACAAACTTTGTCTCTTCGGCTCTTCAACGTTATGACCAATATGTGTATGAATAATCATACCATATCAAGTTGACATCAATGACAATATAATACATTAATTGATTTAATGTCTTGCATTCACTTTTGCAGCTCGGTGATCATCAACTTATCATCTTCAAACATTAAATTAGTTATAGTTTGAATCCCAACATTGTCAATAAAAACAAGAAAAAAAAAGAGTGAAAACAAAATCATTTTTTCTATTCGATATGATTTTAGGGTTTTTCTCATGCAACAAACTGCTTTCATTCGAAAATGTGGTTCTGGTGACTCCCACGACATCAAAAACACAAATTTTCTTCCTGCCTCTTTCACATAGCTAGCTTCTAGGGTTGAGGTACAAGATAAGTGTTGTCAAACATACACCTATGGAAATTACCCACACATAATTGACATTTAAAGTCATAGTGAACTATATATTAGCATCATTTTTGTCATCTATTAGTTCATAAGATCACTGTTGTTTCATAGGCTACAATGCTACTTTGGAAGTTCTCAAATAAGTGTGCTCAAAACTCCAATATTCATGTATTCTTCCTCCCACCCTGTCTTTGGGTGTCATTTTTCACATGTGCAATAGATTGTACACATATCACATTACTAATGTTAATGATTTGCATTGGTTCTTACAAGAAGTAAGGGATCTCTATGATTTCAAAGGCTCAAACCATTCTCTGTAAACCCATGGACCATAATTTTCTACGGCCAGCGTAGCCATCTTCTAATTTATGGTGTAGGTTATGAGCTTCATTTATTACAAACAAACCTTCTTTTGTTGCGTTTGAGATATCAAATTTTCTGATAATTTTCTTCCCTTTCAATTCCTTACTTATTAAAAACATATTGAATTCCTTACCTTTTAAGAAAATATTGAAATGTTTGAGCCCTTCTATATTTAACATTTGAAAATATGGGGATATGTGTTATTGAAATGATTTGTGAATAGTTGAACAGGGAAGAAACTCGTCCCTGTCTCAATTTGTGACTTTCTAGTTTTGATGAACTATAGTATTTTTATTAAAATTTGGTAAGTGAAACTTCTATTATTCCAAGTGATTTTGGATTTGTGTGAATATGAAGACCTAGCCAAGATATATTTAATAGCTCTAGCACTCGTAATTGTTTTTCAGATTCGTGGTTGATAATGAGATTTTACATTAAAATTTGCTTCCCTTCCCTTTCCTTCCCCCCCCCTTTTTTTTCCTTGTTTTATTATGGTTCCAAGTATTTTGTATTTATGGTTATAGTCATAGTAATGTTCTTCTCTGAGGTAAAACCATCTAGACATGGATATAATTCAGATAAATGTCAACCCAAATGTAATGAACAAAGCTCTGCTATGTAATCCAAATCAATGGATCACATCAGAGGGGATTATGCTCTCACTTTGTATTCATCATTAACTCTTATTACTTTCATTTAGTTTACAATTAATCTCATATCCCCCTCTAAAACACTTGACCCAAGGTGAACACCAATCTAGGGTAAAAGCACAAAGTTGTGTCACATTTCTGGCTAACTTATCAACACAACTAAATATGAGTATTTCTAACTAAAAATTAATTTTTGTCAAACATATGGTCTAGCTAGATTCATTATAGCTAAGTTAGGTAAGTGGTTCAACTTTTCCAATTGGAAATGTCTATTAAATGCCTATTTTATACCAATTTGGGTCCAATTACCAAAGAAATAAAATTATTTCAGTAAAGTGATGTTTCAATAAATCCAAATATTTTTAATTATATTTTTTTAAAAATATAAAAATAGCCTTTTATAGAGCTCAGTGTCAATATTATTGTCATATAAATTTTATAGTATATTGATTAGATCTAATATATTATAATTTCAAAATACAAGTAGGTATTTTAACATTCTAGAAGATGTTGCTTCAAATAAATAAAATAAATAGTAAATCATATCATAAAAAATTAAAATGTATATTTAACACTAGAGGAGGGAGTCCTCTTCAAGAATATGTAATATTTTTTTTCTAAAGGGTGTAGATTTGATAGGGTAAATTTGGCGGGAGTTGAAACTGTGAATTTTAGATAAGTTCAACTTTGAGCAGTTATAACGGAGAAATTATACATTGAAAACCATTTTTTTTTTAAATATTTTTTTCACTAGCCATACATTTCATGTATAACATATTTTGAGTTCAGAGGAAAAAAAGATTATTTGCGTATACTTGTTTGTTAGGAACTAGACCCCATATTTTCAGTATTTTTCAGCAATTAAAAAATGGAATTCAATAATTAAAAAACTATGTCAATTCTTGTTCAAAGTTTTTAAAAAAAAATTGTAGGCATAAACTTCATCTAGTTTTACACATTTCATCAGTTTACATCATCTTCAAATTCTAAATACAAATTCCACTTTTATGTCCTTAAAGTTGAACAGTTTGCATGTTGTTGACCTTTTCCTTTCTAAAATTGTGACACAGGTTTGTACTTTTACCCTCTGACTGCTACACTTTTACCTTGAGTAGAGTAAAATTACATTTTCAATCCATCACTCACCATCTGCTAAAACTATCTTCATTATTTTTCTCCTTAAATGAAAACATCTTCATTTGTTTCCTCTATGGTATTTTTATCACAGATTACTCCTTATGTAAAATAATATGATGGTGATAAAAATATGACATAATAGCTGCAATATTGCCCTTGTGAACATTACATTTGATTAATGAAATAACATCTCCTTCACAAATCTCCATATTATATAAATTAACCTTCTTTATTGAAAATATTGATAAAACATCTAATACCTTCAATTTATCCACTCTATATTTCTTGTGCACACATTTTATGCCTCAATAAATTCATTTCCCTAAGTTAGTATTTTTAACTTTCACCCTTACTCATAAAATATTTGCATCTAGATTTCTTACATATGTCATATTTTCCAATCTCTCAGTTGAAATATTTCACCCTTCAAAAGGTATTTGTTGTAACAAACTACATAAAATATAAAAATAATCCGTCTATCACTAGAAGAAAATTTTCCCTACCTTGGCGAAAATAATATTTTATTTTGCATTCAATTATTTATGAAATACTTTCATATTGTTAAAGAAGTATTTCTTGAGTTACAAATGATATTTGTACAATACCCAACATTGCTATCATGATTATCAATATTATCATGCCTGCACTATTTGAAGTTCAACCTTTTGAAATATCCCTTTTTTCACACAACACTGGTAAAGTCTGGAATTAGCAGTCTCACCTACCATTGTAATTGCTTTAAAACCTCTAATGCCCTTTTACAAAATAATTTTTTTACAAAACCAAAAATCATGTCATTTTGAGACTACACTTCCTTGAGGTACCAAAATCGTTTATGTAGATCATCTTTTCAGAGTTTTTGGTTGTTTTTTAGCTCTGCTAGGGTTTCATGTGTACGGCGTATTGTTTGTGTCTTTGCTCTAGGCTTTCCATCCGTCATACCACATTTACTATGATATTTTTGCATTAGGGTTAGCTTTTAGCATGGCTCCAACCAACTTTGGCCCAGTAGTTGTTGCTGGTGCATGAGTTGAAGCTTCGGACAGCCATGGTGACTCCTCTGAACAAATGTCCTCGCAAGTTTGTCCCAAACGTTTTTCACGAGGTAACCCTGATATTATTCTTAATCTGCAAGAATTTGATTCTGCATGTGAATGGTTAGAAAAGCGCACTCTGATTGGATATTTTGTGGGTCATACGCCTCCTGAAAGTATCCTCAAAGACTGGGTTAACAAGAGCTGGACCCCTCATGGGGTCCACCTTGATGGTGTGCAAAACCTTACCAAAGGTTTTTTTCTTTTCTATTTTTCTAACCCTTCTTAGGCGGAAGCAGTTTTTATTGCGGACCCTGGACTGTTAGGTCTTCCCTGCTTGTTTTCCAGAAATGGTGTCAAGACTTCACTGTCTCGGATGACAAGAAACTTAGGGTTCCTGTTTGGGTCAAATTTCCTGGTCTCCCCTTGCCATGCTAGCCGTTCATTGAGTCCATTGCTAAAACCCTTGGTAAGGTCATTGTCATGGAACATGACAAATTTTTCAATGCCCGTCCCCAGAAGCGTGTCTGTGTTGAGGTCGACCTTTCTAGAGACCTCAAAGACACTGTTGAAATTCAGATTGGTGCCCTCACCATTTCTCAAAAAGTTCTCTATTTGAACCTACCCAACACCTGCTATCAGTTTCAATCGGCAGAACACAAGATTAAGGATTGTTCGTTAGCAACCCCTCGGGTTAAGTCACCGCCAAAGGAAGCAACAACCAAACACTTGGAAGCTGGAAAAAAAGAAGAATGGACTAAAGTTTCATGAAAAGGCAGGAATGCCTCAAGCTCCAAGATGACACAAGCTACTTCCGCTGTGGTGTCACCTTCGGAACCCTCGGCTGGAAAATCTCCTTCTTCCAGTGATCTACCACCGTCGTTTGTTTCAAACCCTGTTATACAGGGGAAAAGTCCTGCACCAAAGCCTTCCACTCATGAAGTGGTGCTCACGCCGCCAGTGGATTCTTTAGTTTATTCGAATCCGTTGTGTTGGTCTCATAGTCTTGATGGACACACAGATGACCCAGAAAAAAAGATGGTTTACCTCTTCTAGTGAATTACTCCTGAGTTTTGGCTATGTACCAGCCTTCTTGCATAATAGCTTCTTCTTGGGGATGAGAAAACTATGCAAGAGTTTTTATGAATTTTTTGTCATGGAATGTGCGAGGTCTAATTGACCTCTCCAAAAAGTACTATGTGCGGGATACCCGCCGTAGACTTCATAGTCTGGACGTGATATGTTTACAGGAGGTTAAGATCTCTGGGTTTCTTCTTAACTCTTCCTGTCGTGTCATCTAGTCGGACGGCATTGTTTTTTCTTCTCAGCATGAAGCTGGTAAAGGTGGTGTTATTACTATTCTAAGACCTTGCCTTCATTCTTCTGTTATTGCTCATGGTTCTGATCCGATGTAGCGTGTCACCTGGATTTTGCTTTCTTTTCATAATCATTCTTTTGGTGTAATTAATGTTTATGCCCCCAATGATGCTGTTGAAAGATCTCAACTTTGGCGCTGGCTGGCAGAAAATCTGCCTCCCGCCACTTGGGTTATGTGTGGGTATTTTAATATGGTTGAGCTAGCCTCTGACAAGGAAGGAGTTATTCCTTTTCACTGGATGGCTGGAGAGAGAGAAGCCTGGTATCACATGCATAATAAATTGGGCCTTTTTGATCCCAATGCTAACCGCCACCAGCAGGGTGGGGTTTGGCATACTTGGTCCAATTTCAAAGCTAGCTCTGACCATATATTTAAGAGGCTTGATCATGCTATGATAAGGGCTCAATATTTTTTCTCCTTTTTTGAAGATCGAGGCCTACCTGTCATTCCTCTGACAGATGTTACCTTGTCAGACCACTTCCCTATTTCTTTCTCCATCACTTGGCAGTTTTCTGCCAGAAGGGCTGCCCACATGCAGTTTTATCTCAACACGTCGGTGCTAACGCATACTTCCACTATTTCTCACATTCTTCAAGTCTAGAATTTAGAGCCTCGGCCCTACACTCATCTTGGTTGGATTCAATGGTGGAATGATGCCATTACCTGCACTGCTAGATTTCTTCATATTTATGGCTGACAGTTAGCTTGTTACATAAAACGTGCTTATAAAGCTAACACTAAGGCCCTTCGCAATGTTTTTGATCTGCTTAACTTGAATCACTTCGATTCTACTCTCCAGCTTGAGTTGGCCCATCTCCGTCATGAGAAGTAGATTGCTGATGCCTATGCTGCTTGTGGAGCTCAAATCAAAGGGTGACCTCCATTGGTTGGAGGTGGGCGACAAGGCCTCTAAGGAAATTTTTCATTCTCTCAAAGCCTGTCATACCAATGTTGGTATTCAAAAGATTAAGCAAGGAGTTGACACACTTATGGAGCTTCTAGCCATTCTGCAAGCTTTTGTTTAGCACTATGAACAAGTGTTTTCCTCGCAGGGTAATTCTGCGGCCCGGGAAGAGGCTCTGAAGGCTTGTATTGCTATTACTCCAAACCGCCTAGCAGTCAAGTAGCGTGCCTTTTGTGAGAAATTTCTAACCATCTCTGACCTCAGAGAAGTGGCTTTCTCTATGGCCAATGATAAATCTCCAGGATGCGATGGCTTCCCCTGCGATTTCTACAAGCATTTTTGGGATGATGTTGCTCCTGACCTGCACAAAGTCTATCTCGAGGCCTTTCAAAATAAAAGTTTGGGTACTTTAATTAATAAAGGAAATATCAAATTCATACCTAAATCTGGTGATCCGAAGGATATCTTCAATTGGAGGCCCATCACCTTATTGAATGTCTCATACAAGATAATTGCCAAAGCTTTAGCCCTTAAGATCAGACATCTCCTTCCTCTTATTGTCTGCCCTAAGAAAACTGGTTTTATTAAGTCCAAGTATATTCTTGACAACATTATTGTTGTCTGGGAAGGGAAGGAATGGGCTCGCCATTCTCAACAGGCTACCCTGTTTCTTAAAATTGATTTTGCGAAAGCCTATGACCGCATTAAATGGCTTTTTATTCTAGCTATGCTTCAAGCTCTTGGATTTGGTCCTCACTTTTTACAGTATGTGGAAATGCTTTTTGGCGATGCCTCTACTTGCATTACCATCAATGGGTCCCAATCTGATACTTTTGGGCTTTTTCGATCCATCTAGCAAGGTTGTCCACTGGCTCCTGCTTTGTATGTGCTTGCTGCTGAAGGCTTTGGTTACTTGCTTGCCAACTCTGTCTCCTCTAGATTAGTTCGTGGCATTGCTCTTTCTGATTCCTCTTCCCAACTTGTTAATGGCCACTTTTCTAATGACTCCTTTCTCACCCTTATTGAGGATGAGGAGAACATATCCAATGCCTTGCAGTGCCTAGACACCTTTTGTCAAGCCTCTGGATCTGCTATTCAATGGTCTAAAACCCTTTGCTTCAGACAATCTTTTCTTCCAGCCCCTGCCTGGCTTAAGAATTTTGGCTTGAAATGGCTCGAGCATGGGGAAGTCTTTCATTTCCTGGGTATTCCCTTTGCTTTTTATGGCTCCTCTGTGGATTTATGGAATGTTGTGATTGCCAAGATTGAAAAAAAACTGCAATATTGGATCTGCAAGCCTCTTTCGCTTGCTGGAAAGTTTCAGATTTGTTCCAAAGTTTTGGCTGCTACACATGTCTACTACTCCTCTTGTTGGGCTCCCTCAAAGGCTTCTTACCTCAAGCTAGAGCATTTTCTCTGAGATTTTCTTTGGGCCTCTAGTGTTGACAACAATGGTTTTCATAGGGTAGCCTGGGAGTTCTGTTGCCTTCCTCATGACTCTAGTGGCCTTGGCCTTCTCTCTACTCAGAGGTAGGGTCTTTCTCTCCATGTGAAGTGGATTTTCCATGCCCTTACTAGTAATGAGGCCTGGAAAATTCTAGTCTGGCACTGCATCTCTTCAGGTTTTCCAGTTCACAAGTCAGCCTGGAAAGGCATTGGTCTCCAGACCTTACTCACTATGAAGGAACCTGTTCACATCCAGGTTACCTTCATTATCAAGAGCATTTGGAAAGGTTGGGAAGCTTTTAAGCCTTGGCTCCGATGGGATGGTGATGCCTTTCGCAATGGTCTATCTTTCAATCAACAGAGCCTCTGGTGGTCTCCATTGTTTTCTATTCAAGGCATCCTTTTGGCTAAGACTCAAGGGACTAGTGCTCTGCGTTTTTTCAAATGTCGCATCTGGAATCCCAAGGACCTCTTTTCTAGAGCTTCTATGGGTTTCCGTTCATGGGAGGATATGCAGGTGCAGTATCGTTTGGCTCGTTCCGATCGCCAAACTTATGATCTTTTGGTTTCTGCGATTCCTACCAACCTGCTTCATAAAATTGGCATTCATTCTATCAAGCCTTGGTGGAAGGATTGGAAATGGTATCCTACCATGCCTTTCAGCAATTTTAAGCCACGACTGGGCTATAGGTGGTTATCTCCTCATCTTTCGATGATAGATACCCTTAATCAGAGATGGCATCTTCATTCAACCAAATCTCATTGGAGCTTTCACTTTCAAACCATCTGGGCTGCCATTACAGAGCCAAAGATGGCTCTCTTTCCATGGTTCCTACTTTTTCAAGGGCTCCCAGTTGGCCCTAGGCTCAAACATCTAGGTGTTCAAGACCCTCGTTGTCCCTTCTTTGGTCACCCTGAATCCTTTTTGCACATCTTTTGGTTTTGTAGGAGAGCTCAATAGTATTGGCAGTGGATTCATGATTTCTTCAAGCCTTTTTGACCTGAGCCTTTCTCTTGGTACATGATTGTCTTAGGAGATTCCCCTAGACTTCCTTCCAAGTTTACCCAGATTTGGCATACTTTCAGGATGGAGATTTTGTTCGCATTATGGAAAGATAAGAATGTTGTTATTTTTTCTCACAGCTTTCTTGATACGAATGTTTCTCTGTATAACAAGGCTTACATATGTAATAATGTTATGATGTAGATTCAAGTTCAGGCCAATAAAGTGGCCCTTGAGGTTGCTCACTTGCAGGAGCTACTCAATCATTGGGGCAATGCTCCCTACACTATTGCTCAGGTTCTGCCAGATGCCATCTCTGCTGAGGGTACTCCTCCTTGAGGCTGTTGCCATGGGCACAGCTCCTCAGCGTGTCGCTCATGGACTCCACATTCGCAGGCTCCCCGCCCCCACTCTCTGAGAGGTGGCGGCGACGGTTGGCGGTGCCGCTTGGATTCTCTACCTCGCCGCTCTTCTAGGTGGTCTCTGGCACAGGTTCAGTCTACCCCTCCTGATGCTCCTACTTCTCACCGTGGCTCTAGTTGGCCTCCCGCCACCTCCTCCAAGTTTCCCCGCCTGGCTTTGGCCATTTCGCCGCCCAGGGTGGAAGAGAAAGAAAAAGAAGAAGCTAAAGATGATGGGTGGTCGCTTCCCGACCCTCCTGTCAACCCCAATGCTGTGTGGGGTTCTTATGATAAAGATCCTCCTCCTTCTACCACTTCTCTTGCTGCATAATGGATTTATGCCTATTTTTTTTATGAATAGTTGTTTTTTGTTTCCGGCCCAGCCGTGTGAACTTTGCAGGGTGATTCTTATGTCCCCCGACCCCTTTTTTGTGGATATATAACTTTGATGTTTTATTAATTGAAAAGGCACTATTCATAAAAAAAAAATCGTTTATGTATTTCCTATGCATTAATAAACATCCATACCCCGTTGTATGCATCCATTTAAACAAACAGAAAAATACTAGTAAAAGTTATAGATTCGGCCTTACCACTGCCGATTATATTTAGTCGAAGCTTTCATAAGCCAATTCACCAAATCCATTTTGTGTACTTCTAAAAAATGATGCAGGTCATCAGACCACATTTTCTTTGAAATGTTTAGTGAAAAAACCCTCATGCCTTGTCAATGTAGGAGAATAGTAACTTATCCATTGCTTCCATTCCCTGGCATGGCATTAAAGTTGGGAGTAGCGTGCCATTAAATTGTAAATTTTCTATAACAGTCTAGGAAAAATGGTACCATATAGTTGTGTACATATATGGAAATATTCTGACAAAATCTCCTCTAACATACTTTGATGGATTCATATACCTTGTTCAAAAGCTCCTAACTTGGTATGGGCAGTTTGGAAATAGGCAAAAAAAATTGGAAAAAAACTTTACCTGTTGTATTCATTCTCTTGCAAGTTTAAAAAGCCCTACAATAAGTCCATTTTTCATTTACTCTTCATTCAAGGCATCCAATTATTGATGACAAGAGAAAGGTATATGTTCGTAAAGGTTTTTAGATCCTTTTTGCTAATCTCATTCACACATGCATGAGGATGCCTAACAAAGGTCGTAGGAATTGGGGCTATACACTTTCATATTGTCCTTTCTTGAAGGCTTCACAACCTTTCTATTAAATCAAATCTATATTTTATACAGACCTTACAAATACGCAAAACCATGAGACACCAGTTATTGAGGGATTTTACAAAAATATTGCATTTGTGTTATTTATGCTTTTACTTAGTTATCAATACACTTTCCGAATGCACATCCAATGTAATATTTAGTTCTTTCAATGAAAATAAATTTTATAGTCTAAGTTTAATTTTATGTTTGGTGCTTATAGGAGTCCATTCACATTTAAATCAGGGATATATTTCATTGTATCTAGATAACCTTCATCCAACTCTTTGTCTTTTAAAGCGCTTGTTTTTTCCCAACAAAAATTAGAAGGATCTAAGCTTATCAGATTATTTTTAACTGTTGAATTTCCATTCACTTTGTTACCATGGGACGAGGGAGGATTCTAGAAAATCAAAAATCATTTTTTTCTAAGTTATTCATATCTGTTGAGATTTCAACAAATTATGAATGTTTATAACGATTTTTTCTGATGTGGATGTTGTACTCACAACGACATCCTCATTGAAAATGTTTGCGTAGTACCTTTCACAATTGCGACACCAGGTCAGTGCTTCTGACGGGATTTGATGTCATAAATGAGTACTGATCGAACAAAGGATGGGCAGAAAGTTCTGATGGCATGATAGTCAGAATTGCGACGATGTCCTTGGTCATCGTGCTTTACAATGAAAAAAGTCGGACGACTTATTGCAAAGGTTTGCTATCGATTTTCCAATAGTTAGTCGTCAAAATTTGGCACCAAATGTATTTGTGTGACTTAATTTCTAAGGTTCATATCCCATTTGTAAATATTGAGGATTGTTTTGTTTGGTCCTTCACCAAATTGATGGTTCCTTATTAGTATCCAAAGTTTTGAAATTTAAGATTGAATTCCCCTCCCCCCATCCCTTTTGGACCCTGATGTGGAACTCGACTCTTATTCCCAAGATTAATATTTTATTTTCTCTCATGGTTTATAATAAAATCCTTAAGATTGGAAATATTTTCAAGAGGGGATTGAATGTTCCTAATAGATGTTTTTTGGCATTTGGAAGATTCCAAAAATTCTTTCCATTTACTCTTGAAGTGTTCCTTCTCGAAAGATATTTGGTCTCATTTTCTCAATCTATGTAATATATCTCATAAGTTTTCTTGTCCTATTTCTATAAATGTCAGACTTAGTGGATTTTTCCTTTCTCTAGCCGCTCCATTTCACTTCTTTGGTCTCTTTTGATGTCACATATTGTGTGAGGTTTTTGGAAAGAAAGAAACAACTATATTTTTAGAATTTTTTTTGTCCTCCAAAGGTTGTGGCTTTGAAAGTTCAATATGTTGTAAAGACGAACTTGATAGTGGCTTTCAATAATCAGAAGGCTTCAGGTTCCCCTCATCCAATTATTAGCTAGATTTAAATGTTGTTCTTTAATGGAATACTCAAAGGAATATTTCTACTCCTCTAGAAAAACAAAAGCATATTACAGAGGGTGTGCTCTAGAAAGCACCTTCTGAAGGTTGGATTAGAATCAACACTAATGACACAGTGAAAGGAAATCATGTACCAGGTAGTAGTGGGGGATGGCTCATGATAACATTGGTAGTCTTTTCTTTTTAATGGATTTCCCTTTGGGTTCCCAAATAAACAACTATCTGAGGTTTATGCAGCCTGCATTGGATTGAAATTGGTGGCATCTCAAGGATTTACAAAGGCATTGCTTCAATCTAACTCATTGAATATTATCAATTGTGTTAAGAAGTCCCAAAACCTTGGTTGGAATATAAAAAGCCTAATACTTGAATGTTTAATACTTTTAAATTCCTTCTGAATGTATAAGATCTTACATATATATCGTGAGCTGAATTTAGTAGTTGACACATATGAAAACTTATGAGTTTTTCCACCTACTGAGAAAGGATGGAGGCAAAATATAATCATTTCCCATGAGAAATATTTAATAATTCAAAAGTATGCAAAGATTTTCTAACTTGGAGGCAATTTTTGAAATGATGGATTTTAAATCCAAACCTGTGCAAAGTGACATGATGAAAAGATTATTCATTATTATGACGTAGTATCAAATAGATAAATTTATGATCTCATTTTATTGCACGTGGCTCATTTTCATGATCACTTATCTTCTCTATTTTCCTTGTGACAAAATGGGTGGAGATAGGAACTATGTATAGCCTATTGATCTATCTAGAATGGAATGAGAATGTTTGAGTTTGGAGTGAATTATCTGCAAGAGGCCTCACTTCCTACATTGAGAAATTACATGGGTCATATCTACAAGTTACAACATTGTTTATGGAAGGATGAGAGGAAAGGTTTCTTAAAGTTTTTGGTATTGATTCCATGATTTCAGAAGAGCTTGTAGAATAGGTCTCTTATATAGTGGTTTAGGGAAGGAAGTTTTTAGGGATAAGAAGAGTATTGACGAAGCATTAAAAATCCTCTTTCAAAAAGGGAAATAGGGATAAAGTTAGAAGGAAATACAATGGTGGGTATGATGTGCCTATCATTAATCCCTTGTGGAAATAAATTTATGAAGTTATTATGAGGTATATGATTCTTGATGGCCAATTCTACAACCTTTTTTGCTATCATTTTATTTCATTTTGAATCATTTTAGACACAACGAGTGCATTTCTCTACCTTTCTACCTATTTTCATCTCTGTCTTATATTCTTAAGTTGCATACAAAGAATCCCTCACAACTAGTTTTACACAATGGCCTTATTCTTCTTTGAAATTTGTTAAGGCTCTATCTATTCAAAAGAATCCCCAAATAGTGTCAAAGGATGTCCCCTCTTGGGATAATGGTGGGGTTCACTTGGGAAAACATACAAACCCTAAGAGGGAAGCTGAGACCCACCTTAAATTTATCATCTTTGATTGACAAATATTCTAGTTATTCTCCTTTTGTTGAGTTTGTTTTGGATTCCTTCATCCCTAATAGTGATGTGAAAAGAAATGGTAAATTCAAGGGTTCTTCCTCTATTTCAGATAGGGGAAAAGTAACAGTCTCATTGGCTTACCATTCTTCATGCGTAAAAAAAATTCAAAAAAGATAATAATTACGGTGAAGAGTAGCAACCTCCAACTACTAATGAAAAGGATTTGTATCTCCATATTGAAATACCTTTGGGGAAAGACACTCCATTTGAAAAGGGATCGATACTTTTGGAAATATAAATATAGGGAAGAAGACTAAGGATACCATGGATGGTCATTGTTCACTACTCATGTGGATTGTCTCAGAGATTACCTCCCTCAAGGACAAAGTTGTGACTACCAACAATAACCAAAGTGTTGAAAGTATTACTTACATGACTCGAGAACTAGCCAAAGTGGTTAAAAATGTAAAATAAGGTCATACATAGAGAATTAAGGATTTTTAGAATGACATTAAAAAGTTTATAAAAAAAATTAAGGGAATTTGTGGCGGTCAATGCACTTCTATAGAGAGTACTTTAGATGGACCTACGAAGCTAAATGCTCAAGATAAAATAATCCATAGTATATCAAATGGTGCTATTGATTCCCCAATTAGTAATGTTACATTAAAGAAGCAAATCATGAACTCTGTGGTGGCCTCTAATTCTCTTCCCAGACCTGCCACAATACTTCACCAAGGACAAGGGCATTATGCCAATTGATAGATTGGTCGATGTAGTTTGGAACATAAATGTGAATTGATTAAAAATAATGAAATTTTACTTAAAGTGTTGTAAGATTCCAGGGCTTGGTCCCTTATTTTTGGTGTTGATGTTTTGTTGTGGTCCTATCTCTAGGTTCCTATTAATTTTTTTTATTGGACTATTTTGTTGTGAAATGGTTTTAGGTTTTTATAAAACTTGTTTTTCTTTAATAAAACAAGAGCTATAATCATTTTTCATTTTGATGCAATATCGTCCCCAATCAATAACAATCGACATTGAAAAAAAAAAGAGTTTAATTTGTTTAGCTTTGGATTGGTGGCTTTTGTGTTTGGAATTTCTAAAAGTTTGATGTGATTGGTACAATTAGGTCTTGTATTTTTAAGTGTTTGGGTACACATGTTTGGAAATAAGGAAGCATAGACAACATACATGAATAATTGATAGATGCCTTAAAAGAAATGGTGTCTGCAGACTGTAATGAATGTAGAATTTTCTCAAACTACATTTGATAAATAGGAGATATTTTCTATTGTAACTCCAATTGTGATATATCTATTAGGATTGAAATATATAGTTTTCTAGTCAAATTCACTGACCCATGTTTCATGAGTAGTGGTTTGCAATAACCCATCTCTCATGAGAATGAATGGAATACTTATCACCAAGTACATCTAGGTGATGCTCATACAGGTGAAGAATCCTAGTAATAATAGGATGGGTGATCTCTTAGGAAGGCCTAATGCTGGACCTTTTTCAGCATCACCTAGATTAAATTAGTGCTAAGTTATCCATTCACTCTCATGAGAAATGGATTCTTTTGAATCACTACTCATGAAACATGGATCAATGAGTTTTACTTGAAAAATACACATTTGAATCCTAATAGTAATATGAGAATTTTAATTACTATGGAAAACATCTTCTAATTATCATTTCATCAGCTAAAAGGGGTCTATATAAATTATTCATAAGGTAAAATTCTTGTTGAAGGTTTTTTAAATTGGGTAGAAAGTTAAGTGGGCTTAACCTTGGAGGAAACCCCATGGTTATGAGCGCTTGATTTGGATAAATACTAGATTGTGTGTTGTCCTAATAAGGCTTAATTCTTTGACCCTTTAAGAATCACCTAGATGCAATAAGTTCTAAGTGTTATATTCATAGTCATGAGAAATGGGTTCTTGTGAACCAATACTCATGAAACATGGATCAATGAGTTTTACTCATAAACTAAACAGTTGAATCCTTATAGCAATATCATAATAATATTAGTCATTTAAACTTGGAATACTTGGCATTGTATTCCCTTTTAATCTATTATATCATGGATTTCTATAGTTTTTTATAAATTAGAGAAATTATGTTATACTTGAATCTCACTTGGAATTCTATAATTTTGTAAGTGGGTAATAAGGTTCATATAGTCTAATATCTATTCGTTAACAAAATAAAAGACTTATTTATATCTTTGTAGTATGGAAAGATAATTATTATTTATATGGGAATTAATAATATGTTGCCCTTGAGAAATATGATTTCAATGCGATGAATTAGTCCAACTCTTCACTTAGCCTAATGAGATAAATTGAACCAATACACCTTGATTTTAGAGGCTACCAAATCCCATTATAGGTATTTTATTGTGTTGTAATCCTAAATAAAAACTTATTTAAAACTACGGGTTATTGGCTTTAGGGTACGCAATGTTGTACGATATTTTGGATAGGTATTTTTAAGGGTTTGAGACACTCACAATTAATTATGAAAAATATTTATGGTAATGTATAATTTAAGATCATGATGTCCTTAGATGAAAAATATACTAGGATTGTCATATTGGGGATTGTGTTGATATCATTAGGTTATCGATACAAGCCATTATTTGTTGGGACTAATTTCAAATAACTATGTTGGATTATGAAATAGTAGTTAAAGAACACTTGGATATGGGAACTTGTATGTATGTTTCCTCTCAGAATCCTTGTGACGAGAACTATGTGTAACTTTGACCTATTGGGAAGTGGCAATGTGCGGCCCTTGAGGGAAGTATACCCTTACGACCTCAAGTCTGTAGTGAAGGGTCTGGGGATATGGTAGCTCTCATGTTTGGGAATTGTCCTTGTAGGAATACCCAAACCACTAAGATGAGGACTGAATTAGTGGTCTAATAAAATCATTAATTAAAAGTCACCAATCAATGAGCCACAATATATCTCTATTTGTAGTAGAAATATTAACATCATAAGAGAATAAACTAAATCACAAGAAATTATAACAACATGTGTACATAATATAACATAGGTATATGAGTGGAAAACCTGTGAAGGGTAAAAAACCACTTAGAAGATAAACTACATTAAGCCTCACTAGCAACCTCACTGGTTACAATTTATGCTTCAATGGAAAAATAATCCTCACTTGCTACATAGAAGGAAGCACCCCTAGGAGAACCAACCCCATACAAATTTAGGAGCACAAACTCTAAGGAGAACCAACACCTTACAAAATCTTAGAACAATGTTAATTCATAGGGTTACTCCGTTTATATATATAATTCATTGTACAATATTATTTGTCAAGATTGATAAAAAAGACAACACCAAATACTGCTATTAACATAGCAAGATTAATGTTACAATCTACCTCTCATCTATAATAACAATGATCATCATGAAAACATACAAATATCAATTACATTTGTAAAGAAAACATTAATGTTCTTTTATGTCTATTACAAATCTAGAAATAAATTTTTTTGTTGCTCTTCTCTTATCACTACTTTCTATCTTTAAACCACCAAAATCATCATCACAACATCTTATATTTGTAGCTCATCAAAGCACATCATAATACTCTATTTTTATCTTCACTAATCATCTAAAAATTGTAACAAAGAATTTATCCTTTAGTATCATAAGATAACTGAAACTCTCATAAACACATTAGTTTTATAAGAAAATACATGATATTCAATCTGCAAAAATTAACTCATAACATGCTGAAATCTTCGACCTATTTGTGGTGGAATTCTTCTATCATTCCTTCCACATTCTAACTACATTTCTTTTAGTAGTAATAATCAATTTTTAATCTTCATCGTCTAGCTAGAACAATTGATTACTCAAGGGACTAAACCATCAACTAACTGTCAAACTTATGACATTGTCTTTCAAAAAAAAATCTTCCTTCACTTTCCAACCAAAGTATGAATTGTTTCAAATTCCCTTCTTGACCTGCTAACTAAAACATTTAAAAAAAATACTTTCTCACCTCCTCTACAACCACTTCCAACCTCTTTCTAATAATAAATGTATCTTTTTAATTCCTAATCAATTTTTTTTATGTCAACCCATTGCAATAGATTATCAACTATCTAACTTCTAAGTATCAATAATCCCACTTTTGTCACATACACTAACCATTTTCATTTTAAATTAATCTTCATATGTGCATTCATGTGAAAGAGTAAACACTAAACATAATCATGATCTTAGATATATCTTTGAAATACCATTTGATTTAATGATATGTATATTATATCTCTTGAGTCTTCTATTATTGAGCACAAAGTTCTTATCGTTAACTGTCAAGTTCTTGTCATTGTTCTCTATCTGTCTTGAAGTTGTTGTCACCAAGAAGAGAGGACTGAAAATCATAGTCACCTACTCATGTCACATTCTTGACGGGATATAATATCCAATCTACAAACTATATGAATAATCAACCCTTCACTACTCCCTTAATGAATTCTAGAAATCATTAAACACATAGACTTTGTCATTCAAAATTTCACATCAATTTAGATGAACATATCAAAAACACATTATGTTTCTCTTTCATGGTAATATATAACCTCTCCTGACACCATCAACCATTAATAAGACCAAATCTAAAAAGGTGTTTACTTGCAAAATTACTTGCATTGTATCACTCCAATAAAAAACAAATATTAACATTATCATGATTGTACTAACTATATTCATCAACAATGCACTACACTAAACCTAGTTAAAATCAATGCCAACAACATTGTCACTTGCCAATCATGCCAACGATATCTCCATATTTGGAAATGATGAAAAATCTTCACACTTACCCATCCTTCACTTTAGTCTGCCCCTTTGACATAAATGTCCAAAGGGTGTCTGAGATATCAATATTGCAAGGCACTCACACCATTTTAATACACCAATCTCTCACAACTATCATATGCATTATTGCACTGGCATTGTTTTGTGTTTTTTTGATAATATATCATATTTGTTACTCAAGATAAGAACCCTTGATCTTGGATTACCTGTATTCTTGTTCCGTACTATACCATGAACTCACAATCCTAACTGCTATAACTTTATCTCTTTGAAAATTGAATCCATTTACTTGAATTCCTGTATTTCTGCAACAATTTTACCTTTTTTATTTATCATAATCTAAGTTACAACATTATAACCTCTGCAACTTATATGTCTGTCAAACTTGTAAAGAAACATGATAATCATGGCTTAGACATCACTATCACTTCAAAATAATAGCATATGCAACTTCAAATTATTACAAACCTATGTCACACCAAAATTAACTGTTATAATAAGTGCACGTAATGTATTGTAACCATCATCTTATCCTTTGATCCTTAAGGATAATGAAAATAATATATATATCATATATCAGAATAATATCAACTAATCACAACAACAATCCCAATATCAACTAATGACAACAACAATCCCATTGGTAGATAAGCATTTTTCTAAGAAATAACTGCATTAATTCAACATCAAGAAAATAACAGTTATTACAACACAAACACATAAAAACCTCTGCTTGTCTGAATACATGATATTAGAAAAAATATTTTCATGATTGAAAACATCGTCATATCTTACAATGTAACCCTAATCGTATAATTGCACTGTCCCAAGGTCTACATAACTACCTTATGTTATACATTTAATAGCAAATATGTACAAACATATACTTCAAAATACAATTTGGAACAAAAACTTGTATAAAACCTATTAGCCTCTAGAAAATATTGTCAAAGACTTAATCTGCTACAAGGTCCTGCACTGCTACACCTGCAACTACTTGACATGCTATTATACTGCCCTTGTCTCAAATATTGTACACATTAAGCACTACCATCATAAACCTTATTGGATCAATATTCATTCAACACCAATTCAATACTCTCTTTCTGAATATTGTTTGTTCCTCGTGTTGAACATATTGCTTGACATTTTCATTATGTATTGGCAAGTACTACTTTGAAACCTTATAAGTTCTTTGTTATTCACTGCTATTCCAACATGATCTCTGCTACTTTGATCTTGACTCTTCATGACTACTACTTTGACAGTAAATATCACTATTTTTTAATCCATAATTGGACTCTTTGACAATATTTCGACACCTCCAAATATCTGCGTTCTTCAAAGCTACTTAATGATTTTATAACTTTGCATCTCTCTTACTTTATAGTAGTACCGTGTCATAAATTTCTTCTCCCTACTATATGATTTTATCTACATTACCATGACTTATGATGCATGTTTCTAGTACTAATATCAGTTGTTGATGCCTTTTAATCATTTACATAAAAATGTCTTTCATGTTATCCAATTACCAACCTCAAAAGAAAGTTTTCATGTATTGACCCGAAATCAAACATGCTCCCCTTAATTAGATTATGTAGTATATTGTTTGCACCAATACAAGAATGTGCAACGTGTGCAAAAATTTAGAAGCTTACTTCTATACCATCACATGTACTGTAACTAAAGCAATTCAACTCTGAGCTGTTACTTTTGTATTCCTTACTACATATGACATCTATATTTCATTTTATTTCTTCTCTTTGACATTTCATATCACTTTCTTTATAATTTTAGGTTTGCCTCCGTCACAAACCATATCCAATCTTTTATTATAAATCACTGCCTCTATTTTAGCATATTTCTGTTATGTTGCATTATAATAGTTCTGACATACATTTTTAGTCATAAGATAAAAGTACAAAGGGGTGTCACACTTTAGGTCAATTTATGAGTGTAATTGAATTTAAGTATTTCTAACTAAAAATTGTTTTGGTCAAACATATGGTCTCGCTAGATTCATTATAGCTAAATTAGATGTGTGTCTCAACTATTATGATTGATAGTGTTTATTAAATGTATATTTTAGACAACTTCGGGTCCAATTACCCCAAAAAAATTATTTCATAAAAGCGAGTTTCAACAACTCTTCTCCTTTTATTGATATTTTTTAAAACATAAAAATACCCTTTTGTAAATCTATGAGTGAACTTCTCTAAAAATATAATTTTTTTATATTTTAATTAAATTGATATTTTCTATTTAATTTTTATTGAAAGCTATCATCAACACAAACATATATGGTTGATTATCTTGTCATGGATAATAGTAGCATTTTTCTAAATGTTTTGGAAAAAATATAATATTATAGAGGAAAAACCTATATCAATATAATATATTTTATTTCTATTTTGGATGAATAGTTAAGACAAAAGATGATTTCAAATGGAAAGGGATATATTTCAGTACATGTAAATGTTGAATTTTATGTTTCTGAATATGAGATTGATTTCAAAGGATAATTGAAAGAAACTCTTAAAGAGATAAATGAGTTCAAGAAAGATTCAATAATTCAAAAGAATAAGAATCAAGATAATGTAGAATTTATTTCCACTCTGGAATTGCAAGTTGAAGAAAAAAATATTGGAAATGAGTTGAGTAACTGAGAGGGGAGGGGTGAATCAGTTACCACAAAAAAATTCCAATTCCCTTAGATGTCTTAAACAAACTTATCAATGTTGCTAGGTTAAAATAGATATTCTACTGTCACTCGGTTAACATAGCAAATATTAAGATATTAACTGTGATTAACCTTTATTAATTAATTATAGAAACATAAAGCATAAAGAAAATAATATGTAAACAGATAACTATAAGATTTAATGTGGAAACCCAATATGGGATAAACCACCAATTGCAACTAGTTACTATTTTTCACTCTTCTGAAGTGAGCCCTATTAGGAGCCAACCATGTTAAAGGTTACAATACACACTGTTAGGTGTGACCATATTAGTTGATTTAATCACCCTATAAGGAGTGGCCTTTTGAGAGATCGTCAAACACTTGAATGTAGAAATGCCACCTTCTGAGAAGGTTTACAAAAGACTGTTAAGTATACTATGTTAAGAGATTTTGGATAACTGCTACAATTTTGAGAGAGTAACAATGGATTGACCTGTTTGTCGAAGCAACTGTCTTTGCTAATTCAGAACTCTGTGTCTGGCTTTGAAACTTGATCCTTACTAATGGAATATTCTATTGCAGCTTTGTATGTTCTATATTTCATCAAAATCCCATCTCATTTTGCATTTCTCTCTTCATATCACAAATACAAACTTATTTTTCTTCTTCCACACATTCAATCAACACTTGACCTTATATATATATATATAAGTACAGAACTGTGTCACACTTGGGGACCATTTGCCATGTTTCGGCCGGACATGCGTGGCGCACACGCGGCGCCAAGTGGCGTCGATGTGGCAGAGGGGTTCCGGCTGAACCTGGTCTGGCCAAAACAGGTTTGGCCGGACCAGGTTCGGTCGGAACCCCTAAAATATATATAAACCCCAAAATCGGTTAGAGTGGCTCATTTGCACTGAGCGCCTTCTACGATTTGAGCAGCGAAATAGGAGTACTTCGGCCGAAAATAGGTAGGAATTTTTTTTTTGTTTATTTCTAATGTTTTTTCAATGTTTTTAATGTTTTTTAGTTTTTTTTATGTTAAATTAATGTAATTATACTATTATTTGATGTTTTTTTGTTTTTATTTTGTTATTTATAATTTTGGAAAATATAAAATATTGTTTAATGTAGATTTAAATTTATTTTTTAGTTAGAATCATATGTTAGTTAGTTAGTTAATTAATTTAGTTTTATTACATGTTTCAAAACATTAGAAAAATGTTATAAAACATTAGGAAACTNTTATAAAACATTAGAAAAATGTTACAAAACATTAGGAAACTGTTATAAAACATTAGAAAAATGTTACAAAACATTAGGAAACTATTACAAAACATTAGAAAAATGTTACAAAACATTAGGAAACTATTAAAAAACATGTTAGGAAACTATTATGTAAAACATTACCTGAAACTATTACAAAACATTCTAGAAAAAATTTACAAAACATTAGGAAACTATTACAAAACATTCGGAAAATGTTATTTAGTTTTAATTAATTTAGTTTTATTGCATATGTTTCAAAACATTAAGAAAATCTTACAAAATAGTACCTCGGAAAATGTTTGTTACGAAAACATAAACTCTAACAAATGAACCCTAACATGAAATTGAAACATAAATTAACATAAACTCTAACATTAACCCTAACATGAAACCTTAACCATATTGGACCAGGTAACATGAAATAGTAA